>JAJNNQ010000141.1:0-83973 GCA_027886175.1 Phylloscopus collybita | reverse complement strand
GGGTCTCACCTGGGCTCACCTGGGTGCACCTGGGGGAAAAAAAATGGTGGTTTTGGGGGAAAAAATGGCGATTTTGGGGCAGAAAATGGCGGTTTGAGGACACAAAATGGCGGTTTTGGGGTCAGAAAATGGAGTCTGGGGTCATTGGGTCTCACCTGGGCTCACCTGGGCACACCTGGGTGCACCTGGGGGAAAGAATCCGGCAGTTTTGGGGTAGAAAATGGCGGTTTTGGAGACACAAAATGGCGGTTTGGGGTCACAAAATGGCTTCCGGGTTCATCTTGGGGTCATTGGGTCTCACCTGGGCGCACCTGGGCGCACCTGGAGAGCGAAAAAACAGCGGTTTAGGAACACAAAATGGCGGTTTGGGTGCAGAAAATGGCGGTTTGGGGTCATCAAAGGTCAGCTGGGGTCATGTTGGGGTCATTGGGTCTCACCTGGGCACACCTGGGCGCACCTGGAGAGTGAAAAACCAGCGGTTTAGGGACACAAAATGGCGGTTTTAAGGGGAAAAATGGCGGTTTGAGGACACAAAATGGCTTCCGGGGTCATCTTGGGGTCATCGGGTCTCACCTGGGCACACCTGGGCACACCTGGGCTCACCTGGGCTCACCTGGGCTCACCTGAGGGACAGGAAATGGGGTTTTGGGGACACAAAATGGCGGTTTGGGGTCACCGTGAGGGCCCTGGTGGACGTCCTGCCGCCCGAGGCCGACAGCAGCATCATGATGCTGAGCGCAGGTGAGCGCACCTGGGCGCACCTGGGCACACCTGGGTGCACCGGGAGGGCGAAAAAACGGCGGTTTTGGGGCAGAAAATGGCGGTTTTATGGGGAAAAATGGCGGTTTGGAGACACAAAATGGCGGCTTGGGGTCAGAAAATGGAGTCTGGGGTCGTGTTGGGGTCATTGGGTCTCACCTGGGCTCACCTGGGCTCACCTGGAGAGTGAAAAAACAGCGGTTTAGGGACACAAAATGGCGGTTTTATGGGGAAAAATGGGGTTTTGGGGAGACAAAATGGCGGCTTGGGGTCAGAAAATGGAGTCTGGGGTCATTGGGTCTCACCTGGGCACACCTGGGCTCACCTGGGCGCACCTGGAGGACACAAAATGGCGGTTTTGGGGCAGAAAATGGCGGTTTTATGGGGAAAAATGGCGGTTTTGGGGACACAAAATGGCGGTTTTGGGGTCAGAAAATGGAGTCTGGGGTCGTGTTGGGGTCATTGGGTCTCACCTGGGCTCACCTGGGCTCACCTGGGCGCACCTGGGGGAAAAAAAACGGCGGTTTTGGGGCAGAAAATGGCGGTTTTATGGGGAAAAATGGCGGTTTTGGGGACACAAAATGGCGGTTTTAAGGGGAAAAATGGCGGTTTGAGGACACAAAATGGCTTCCGGGGTCATCTTGGGGTCATCGGATCTCACCTGGGCACACCTGGGCACACCTGGGGGTGAGGAAATGGGGGTTTGGGGACACAAAGTGGTGCTGCACAAGCACAGCCACGCCCTGGTGGACGTCCTGCCGCCCGAGGCCGACAGCAGCATCATGATGCTGACCTCAGGTGAGCGCACCTGGGCACACCTGGGGGAAAAAAAATGGCGGTTTTGGGGCAGAAAATGGCGGTTTTATGGGGGAAAATGGGGTTTTGGGGACACAAAATGGCGGTTTGGGGTCACAAAATGGCGGCTTGGGGTCAGGAAATGGAGTCTGGGGTCATCGGGTCTCACCTGGCCTCACCTGGGCACACCTGGGCTCACCTGGGCACACCTGGGGGGTGAGGAAATGGGGGTTTGGGGACACAAAATGGCGGTTTGGGGTCACCGTGAGGGCCCTGGGGGACGTCCTGCCGCCCGAGGCCGACAGCAGCATCATGATGCTGACCTCAGGTGAGCGCACCTGGCCACACCTGGGCACACCTGGGCGCACCTGGAGGGCGAAAAAACGGCGGTTTTGGGGGAAAAAATGGCGGTTTTATGGGGAAAAATGGCGGTTTTGGGGAGACAAAATGGCGGTTTGGGGTCACAAAATGGCGGCTTGGGGTCAGGAAATGGAGTCTGGGGTCATTGGGTCTCACCTGGGCTCACCTGGGCACACCTGGGCACACCTGGGGGAAAGAAAATGGTGGTTTGGGGATAGAAAATGGCGGTTTTGGGGACACAAAATGGCGGTTTGGGGACACAAAATGGCTTCCGGGGTCATCCTGGGGTCATCGGATCTCACCTGGGCTCACCTGGGCACACCTGGGCTCACCTGGGGGGCGAGAAAATGGGGTTTTGGGGAGAAAAAATGGGGTTTTGGGGTCACAAAATGGCGGTTTGGGGGTCAGGAAATGGAGTCTGGGGTCATCGGGTCTCACCTGGGCACACCTGGGCACACCTGGGCGCACCTGGGCACACCTGGAGGACACAAAATGGCGGTTTTGGGGCAGAAAATGGCGGTTTTATGGGGAAAAATGGGGGTTTGGGGACACAAAATGGCTTCCGGGGTCATCCTGGGGTCATCGGGTCTCACCTGGTCTCACCTGGGCTCACCTGGGCACACCTGGGCTCACCTGGGCACACCTGAGGGACAGGAAATGGGGTTTTGGGGACACAAAATGGCGGTTTGGGGTCACCGTGAGGGCCCTGGGGGACGTCCTGCCGCCCGAGGCCGACAGCAGCATCGTGATGCTGAGCGCAGGTGAGCGCACCTGGGCACACCTGGGGGAAAAAAAATGGCAGTTTTGGGGGAAAAAACGGCGATTTTGGGAGAAAAAATGGCGGTTTTATGGGGAAAAATGGCGGTTTGGGGTCACAAAATGGCGGCTTGGGGTCAGAAAATGGAGTCTGGGGTCGTCAGATCTCACCTGGGCACACCTGGGCTCACCTGGGCGCACCTGGGGAAAAAAAAATGGCGGTTTTATGGGGAAAAATGGTGATTTTGGGGCAGAAAATGGCAGTTTGGGGACACAAAATGGCTTCCGGGGTCATCTTGGGGTCATTGGATCTCACGTGGGCACACCTGGGTGCACCTGAGGGACAGGAAATGGGGTTTTGGGGACACAAAATGGCGGCTTGGGGTCAGAAAATGGAGTCTGGGGTCATTGGATCTCACCTGGGCTCACCTGGGCGCACCTGGGCTCACCTGGAGGACACAAAATGGCGGTTTTGGGGGGAAAAAATGGGGTTTTGGGGAGACAAAATGGCTTCCGGGGTCATCTTGGGGTCATTGGGTCTCACCTGGGCTCACCTGGGCACACCTGGGTGCACCTGAGGGACAGGAAATGGGGTTTTGGGGACACAAAATGGCGGTTTTGGGGTCACCTTGAGGGCCCTGGGGGACGTCCTGCCGCCCGAGGCCGACAGCAGCATCATGATGCTGACCTCAGGTGAGCGCACCTGGGCACACCTGGGCACACCTGGAGGGCGAAAAAACGGCGGTTTTGGGGGAAAAAATGGCGGTTTTATGGGGAAAAATGGCGGTTTGGGGTCACAAAATGGCGGTTTGGGGTCACAAAATGGCGGCTTGGGGTCAGGAAATGGAGTCTGGGGTCATTGGATCTCACCTGGGCTCACCTGGGCACACCTGGGTGCACCTGGGGGAAAAAATCCGGCAGTTTTGGGGTAGAAAATGGCGGTTTTGGAGACACAAAATGGCGGTTTGGGGACACAAAATGGCTTCCGGGGTCATCCTGGGGTCATTGGGTCTCACCTGGGCTCACCTGGGCACACCTGAGGGACAGGAAATGGGGTTTTGGGGAGACAAAATGGCGGTTTGGGGTCACCGTGAGGGCCCTGGGGGACGTCCTGCCGCCCGAGGCCGACAGCAGCATCGTGATGCTGACCTCAGGTGAGCGCACCTGGCCACACCTGGGCGCACCTGGGGGAAAAAAAACGGCGGTTTTGGGGAAAAAAACGGCGGTTTTGGGGCAGAAAATGGCGGTTTGAGGACACAAAATGGCGGTTTGGGGTCATCAAAGGTCAGCTAAGGTCATGTTGGGGTCATTGGGTCTCACCTGGGCTCACCTGGGCACACCTGGGGGAAAAAAAATGGCGGTTTTGGGGCAGAAAATGGCGGTTTTATGGGGAAAAAATGGGGTTTTGGGGACACAAAATGGCGGTTTTGGGGTCAGAAAATGGAGTCTGGGGTCGTGTTGGGGTCATTGGGTCTCACCTGGGCTCACCTGGGCTCACCTGGGCGCACCTGGGGGAAAAAAAAACGGCGGTTTTGGGGCAGAAAATGGCGGTTTTATGGGGAAAAATGGCGGTTTTGGGGACACAAAATGGCTTCCGGGGTCATCCTGGGGTCATTGGGTCTCACCTGGGCACACCTGGGCACACCTGAGGGACAGGAAATGGGGTTTTGGGGACACAAAATGGCTTCCGGGGTCATCCTGGGGTCATTGGGTCTCACCTGGGTACACCTGGGTACACCTGGGCACACCTGGGGGGCGAGGAAATGGGGGTTTGGGGACACAAAGTGGCGCTGCACAAGCACAGCCACGCCCTGGTGGACGTCCTGCCGCCCGAGGCCGACAGCAGCATCGTGATGCTGACCTCAGGTGAGCGCACCTGGGCACACCTGGGGAAAAAAAATGGCGGTTTTGGGGGAAAAAACGGCGATTTTGGGGGAAAAA
This sequence comes from Phylloscopus collybita, assembly GCA_027886175.1. Classification (NCBI taxonomy): domain Eukaryota; kingdom Metazoa; phylum Chordata; class Aves; order Passeriformes; family Phylloscopidae; genus Phylloscopus; species Phylloscopus collybita. The sequence goes on along the minus strand of JAJNNQ010000141.1, from coordinate 79,362 downwards.
ATGGCGGTTTTATGGGGAAAAATGGGGTTTTGGGGACACAAAATGGCGGTTTGGGGTCACAAAATGGTGGCTAGGGGACGGGAAATGGGGTTTGGGGTCGTCAGATCTCACCTGGGCTCACCTGGGCTCACCTGGGCACACCTGGAGGACACAAAATGGCGGTTTTGGGGCAGAAAATGGCGGTTTTATGGGGAAAAATGGCGGTTTTGGGGACACAAAATGGCTTCCGGGGTCATCTTGGGGTCATCGGATCTCACCTGGGCTCACCTGGGCTCACCTGGGCACACCTGGGGGTGAGGAAATGGGGGTTTGGGGACACAAAGTGGCGCTGCACAAGCACAGCCACGCCCTGGTGGACGTCCTGCCGCCCGAGGCCGACAGCAGCATCGTGATGCTGACCTCAGGTGAGCGCACCTGGGCACACCTGGGCACACCTGGCCACACCTGGGGGAAAAATCCGGCGGTTTTGGGGAAAAAACGGCGGTTTTGGGGGAAAAAATGGCGGTTTTGGGGCAGAAAATGGCGGTTTTATGGGGAAAAATGGGGTTTTGGGGAGACAAAATGGCGGCTTGGGGTCAGAAAATGGAGTCTGGGGTGATCGGGTCTCACCTGGGCTCACCTGGGCACACCTGGGCGCACCTGGGGGAAAGAAAATGGTGGTTTGGGGATAGAAAATGGCGGTTTTGGGGACACAAAATGGCGGTTTGGGGACACAAAATGGCTTCCGGGGTCATCCTGGGGTCATTGGGTCTCACCTGGGCACACCTGGGCACACCTGGGCACACCTGGGCACACCTGGGCGCACCTGGAGAGTGAAAAAGCAGCGGTTTAGGGACACAAAATGGCGGTTTTAAGGGGAAAAATGGTGGTTTGGGGTCATCAAAGGTCAGCTGGGGTCATGTTGGGGTCATTGGGTCTCACCTGGGCTCACCTGGGGGGAAAAAAATTGGCGGTTTTGGGGGAAAAAATGGCGGTTTGGAGACACAAAATGGCGGCTTGGGGTCAGAAAATGGAGTCTGGGGTCGTCAGATCTCACCTGGGCTCACCTGGGCACACCTGGGCACACCTGGGCACACCTGGGGGGAGAAAAAATGGGGTTTTTGGGGAAAAAAAATGGGGTTTTGGGGACACAAAATGGCTTCCGGGGTCATCCTGGGGTCATTGGATCTCACCTGGGCACACCTGGGCACACCTGGGGGTGAGGAAATGGGGGTTTGGGGACGCCTCGGTGGCGCTGCACAAGCACAGCCACGCCCTGGGGGACGTCCTGCCGCCCGAGGCCGACAGCAGCATCGTGATGCTGACCTCAGGTGAGCGCACCTGGCCGCACCTGGGCGCACCTGGGGGAAAAAAAACGGCGGTTTTGGGGCAGAAAATGGCGGTTTTATGGGGGAAAATGGGGTTTTGGGGTCACAAAATGGCGGCTTGGGGTCAGAAAATGGCGGTTTGGGGTCAGAAAATGGAGTCTGGGGTCGTCGGATCTCACCTGGGCTCACCTGGGCGCACCTGGGCTCACCTGGGTGCACCTGGAGGACACAAAATGGGGGTTTTGGGGGAAAAAAATGGGGTTTTGGGGACACAAAATGGCGGTTTGGGGTCACCGTGAGGGCCCTGGTGGACGTCCTGCCGCCCGAGGCCGACAGCAGCATCATGATGCTGACCTCAGGTGAGCGCACCTGGGCGCACCTGGGGGAAAAAAAACGGCGGTTTTGGGGGAAAAAATGGCGATTTTGGGAGAAAAAATGGCGATTTTATGGGGAAAAATGGCGGTTTAGGGACACAAAATGGCGGCTTGAGGACACAAAATGGCTTCCGGGGTCATCTTGGGGCCATTGGGTCTCACCTGGGCTCACCTGGGCACACCTGGGGGAAAAAAAATGGCGGTTTTGGGGCAGAAAATGGCGGTTTTATGGGGAAAAATGGCGGTTTGGGGTCACAAAATGGCGGCTTGGGGTCAGAAAATGGAGTCTGGGGTCGTCAGATCTCACCTGGGCTCACCTGGGCTCACCTGGAGAGTGAAAAAACAGCGGTTTAGGGACACAAAATGGCGGTTTTATGGGGAAAAATGGGGTTTTGGGGAGACAAAATGGCGGTTTGGGGACACAAAATGGCGGCTTGGGGTCAGAAAATGGAGTCTGGGGTCATTGGGTCTCACCTGGGCACACCTGGGCGCAGCTGGGCTCACCTGGGCGCACCTGGGCGCACCTGGGGGAAAGAATCCGGCAGTTTTGGGGTAGAAAATGGCGGTTTTGGAGACACAAAATGGCGGTTTGAGGTCACAAAATGGCTTCCGGGGTCATCCTGGGGTTATCGGGTCTCACCTGGGCTCACCTGGGCTCACCTGGGGGGCGAGAAAACGGCGGTTTTGGGGGAAAAAATGGTGATTTTGGGGTAGAAAATGGCGGTTTGAGGACACAAAATGGCGGTTTGAGGACACAAAATGGTTTCCGGGGTCATCCTGGGGTCATCGGATCTCACCTGGTCTCACCTGGGCACACCTGGGCACACCTGGGGGGCGAGGAAATGGGGTTTTGGGGACACAAAATGGCGGTTTGGGGTCACCGTGAGGGCCCTGGGGGACGTCCTGCCGCCCGAGGCCGACAGCAGCATCGTGATGCTGAGCGCAGGTGAGCGCACCTGGGCACACCTGGGGGAAAAAAATGGCGGTTTTGGGGAAAAAACCGGCGATTTTGGGAGAAAAAATGGCGGTTTTATGGGGAAAAATGGGGTTTTGGGGAGACAAAATGGCGGTTTGGGGTCACAAAATGGCGGCTAGGGGACGGGAAATGGGGTTTGGGGTCGTCAGATCTCACCTGGGCTCACCTGGGCACACCTGGGTGCACCTGGAGAGTGAAAAACCAGCGGTTTAGGGACACAAAATGGCGGTTTTAAGGGGAAAAATGGCGGTTTGAGGACACAAAATGGCTTCCGGGGTCATCCTGGGGTCATTGGGTCTCACCTGGGCACACCTGGGCACACCTGGGGGTGAGGAAATGGGGGTTTGGGGACACAAAGTGGCGCTGCACAAGCACAGCCACGCCCTGGTGGACGTCCTGCCGCCCGAGGCCGACAGCAGCATCGTGATGCTGACCTCAGGTGAGCGCACCTGGGCACACCTGGGGAAAAAATCCGGCGGTTTTGGGGGAAAAAACGGCGATTTTGGGGCAGAAAATGGCGGTTTTATGGGGAAAAATGGCGGTTTTGGGGAGACAAAATGGCGGTTTGGGGTCACAAAATGGCGGCTTGGGGTCAGGAAATGGGGTTTGGGGTCGTCAGATCTCACCTGGGCACACCTGGGCACACCTGGGCACACCTGGGGGGAGAAAAAATGGGGTTTTTGGGGAGAAAAATGGGGTTTTGGGGACACAAAATGGCGGTTTGAGGACACAAAATGGCGGCTTGGGGTCAGGAAATGGGGTTTGGGGTCATCGGATCTCACCTGGGCTCACCTGGGCGCACCTGGGCACACCTGGAGAGTGAAAAACCAGCGGTTTAGGGACACAAAATGGTGGTTTGGGTGCAGAAAATGGCGGTTTGGGGTCATCAAAGGTCAGCTGGGGTCGTGTTGGGGTCATTGGGTCTCACCTGGACACACCTGGGCTCACCTGGGGGAAAAAAATGGCGGTTTTGGGGCAGAAAATGGCGGTTTTATGGGGGAAAATGGGGTTTTGGGGTCACAAAATGGCGGCTTGGGGTCAGGAAATGGAGTCTGGGGTCATTGGGTCTCACCTGGGCTCACCTGGGCTCACCTGGGGGAAAAAAAATGGCGGTTTTGGGGCAGAAAATGGCGGTTTTATGGGGAAAAAATGGGGTTTTGGGGACACAAAATGGCTTCCGGGGTCATCCTGGGGTCATTGGGTCTCACCTGGGCACACCTGGGCTCACCTGGGGGAAAAAAAATGGGGTTTTTGGGGGAAAAAACGGCGATTTTGGGGCAGAAAATGGCGGTTTTATGGGGAAAAATGGCGGTTTTGGGGAGACAAAATGGCGGTTTGGGGTCATCAAAGGTCAGCTGGGGTCGTGTTGGGGTCATTGGGTCTCACCTGGGCGCACCTGGGCACACCTGGGCGCACCTGGGGGGAAAAAAATGGCGGTTTGGGGGGAAAAAACGGCGATTTTGGGGCAGAAAATGGCGGTTTGAGGACACAAAATGGCGGTTTGGGGTCAGGAAATGGAGTCTGGGGTCGTCAGATCTCACCTGGGCTCACCTGGGCACACCTGGGTGCACCTGGGGGAAAAAAAATGGCGGTTTTGGGGGAAAAAATGGGGTTTTGGAGCAAAAAAAAAGGCGGTTTTGGGGTCACAAAATGGCGGTTTTGGGGTCACAAAATGGCGGCTTGGGGTCAGAAAATGGAGTCTGGGGTCATTGGGTCTCACCTGGGCTCACCTGGGCACACCTGGGCTCACCTGGGCGCACCTGGAGAGTGAAAAACCAGCGGTTTAGGGACACAAAATGGCGGTTTGAGGACAGAAAATGGCGGCTTGGGGTCAGAAAATGGAGTCTGGGGTCGTGTTGGGGTCATTGGGTCTCACCTGGGCACACCTGTGCGCACCTGGGGGGAGAAAAAATGGGGTTTTGGGGACACAAAATGGCTTCCGGGGTCATCCTGGGGTCATCGGATCTCACCTGGGCTCACCTGGGCACACCTGAGGGACAGGAAATGGGGTTTTGGGGACACAAAATGGCTTCCGGGGTCATCTTGGGGTCATCGGATCTCACCTGGGCACACCTGGGCTCACCTGGGCACACCTGGAGAGTGAAAAAGCAGCGGTTTAGGGACTCAAAATGGCGGTTTTAAGGGGAAAAATGGCGGTTTGGGGTCATCAAAGGTCAGCTGGGGTCGTGTTGGGGTCATTGGGTCTCACCTGGGCTCACCTGGGGGGGAAAATTTGGGGTTTTTGGGGTCACAAAATGGCGGCTTGGGGACAGGAAATGGAGTCTGGGGTCGTCAGATCTCACCTGGGCTCACCTGGGCACACCTGGGCACACCTGGGCACACCTGGGGGGAGAAAAAATGGGGTTTTTGGGGAAAAAAAATGGGGTTTTGGGGACACAAAATGGCTTCCGGGGTCATCCTGGGGTCATTGGATCTCACCTGGGCACACCTGGGCACACCTGGGGGTGAGGAAATGGGGGTTTGGGGACGCCTCGGTGGCGCTGCACAAGCACAGCCACGCCCTGGGGGACGTCCTGCCGCCCGAGGCCGACAGCAGCATCGTGATGCTGACCTCAGGTGAGCGCACCTGGCCGCACCTGGGCGCACCTGGGGGAAAAAAAACGGCGGTTTTGGGGCAGAAAATGGCGGTTTTATGGGGGAAAATGGGGTTTTGGGGTCACAAAATGGCGGCTTGGGGTCAGAAAATGGCGGTTTGGGGTCAGAAAATGGAGTCTGGGGTCGTCGGATCTCACCTGGGCTCACCTGGGCGCACCTGGGCTCACCTGGGTGCACCTGGAGGACACAAAATGGGGGTTTTGGGGGAAAAAAATGGGGTTTTGGGGACACAAAATGGCGGTTTGGGGTCACCGTGAGGGCCCTGGTGGACGTCCTGCCGCCCGAGGCCGACAGCAGCATCATGATGCTGACCTCAGGTGAGCGCACCTGGGCGCACCTGGGGGAAAAAAAAACGGCGGTTTTGGGGGAAAAAATGGCGATTTTGGGAGAAAAAATGGCGATTTTATGGGGAAAAATGGCGGTTTAGGGACACAAAATGGCGGCTTGAGGACACAAAATGGCTTCCGGGGTCATCTTGGGGCCATTGGGTCTCACCTGGGCTCACCTGGGCACACCTGGGGGAAAAAAAATGGCGGTTTTGGGGCAGAAAATGGCGGTTTTATGGGGAAAAATGGCGGTTTGGGGTCACAAAATGGCGGCTTGGGGTCAGAAAATGGAGTCTGGGGTCGTCAGATCTCACCTGGGCTCACCTGGGCTCACCTGGAGAGTGAAAAAACAGCGGTTTAGGGACACAAAATGGCGGTTTTATGGGGAAAAATGGGGTTTTGGGGAGACAAAATGGCGGTTTGGGGACACAAAATGGCGGCTTGGGGTCAGAAAATGGAGTCTGGGGTCATTGGGTCTCACCTGGGCACACCTGGGCGCAGCTGGGCTCACCTGGGCGCACCTGGGCGCACCTGGGGGAAAGAATCCGGCAGTTTTGGGGTAGAAAATGGCGGTTTTGGAGACACAAAATGGCGGTTTGAGGTCACAAAATGGCTTCCGGGGTCATCCTGGGGTTATCGGGTCTCACCTGGGCTCACCTGGGCTCACCTGGGGGGCGAGAAAACGGCGGTTTTGGGGGAAAAAATGGTGATTTTGGGGTAGAAAATGGCGGTTTGAGGACACAAAATGGCGGTTTGAGGACACAAAATGGTTTCCGGGGTCATCCTGGGGTCATCGGATCTCACCTGGTCTCACCTGGGCACACCTGGGCACACCTGGGGGGCGAGGAAATGGGGTTTTGGGGACACAAAATGGCGGTTTGGGGTCACCGTGAGGGCCCTGGGGGACGTCCTGCCGCCCGAGGCCGACAGCAGCATCGTGATGCTGAGCGCAGGTGAGCGCACCTGGGCACACCTGGGGGAAAAAAATGGCGGTTTTGGGGAAAAAACCGGCGATTTTGGGAGAAAAAATGGCGGTTTTATGGGGAAAAATGGGGTTTTGGGGAGACAAAATGGCGGTTTGGGGTCACAAAATGGCGGCTAGGGGACGGGAAATGGGGTTTGGGGTCGTCAGATCTCACCTGGGCTCACCTGGGCACACCTGGGTGCACCTGGAGAGTGAAAAACCAGCGGTTTAGGGACACAAAATGGCGGTTTTAAGGGGAAAAATGGCGGTTTGAGGACACAAAATGGCTTCCGGGGTCATCCTGGGGTCATTGGGTCTCACCTGGGCACACCTGGGCACACCTGGGGGTGAGGAAATGGGGGTTTGGGGACACAAAGTGGCGCTGCACAAGCACAGCCACGCCCTGGTGGACGTCCTGCCGCCCGAGGCCGACAGCAGCATCGTGATGCTGACCTCAGGTGAGCGCACCTGGGCACACCTGGGGAAAAAATCCGGCGGTTTTGGGGGAAAAAACGGCGATTTTGGGGCAGAAAATGGCGGTTTTATGGGGAAAAATGGCGGTTTTGGGGAGACAAAATGGCGGTTTGGGGTCACAAAATGGCGGCTTGGGGTCAGGAAATGGGGTTTGGGGTCGTCAGATCTCACCTGGGCACACCTGGGCACACCTGGGCACACCTGGGGGGAGAAAAAATGGGGTTTTTGGGGAGAAAAATGGGGTTTTGGGGACACAAAATGGCGGTTTGAGGACACAAAATGGCGGCTTGGGGTCAGGAAATGGGGTTTGGGGTCATCGGATCTCACCTGGGCTCACCTGGGCGCACCTGGGCACACCTGGAGAGTGAAAAACCAGCGGTTTAGGGACACAAAATGGTGGTTTGGGTGCAGAAAATGGCGGTTTGGGGTCATCAAAGGTCAGCTGGGGTCGTGTTGGGGTCATTGGGTCTCACCTGGACACACCTGGGCTCACCTGGGGGAAAAAAATGGCGGTTTTGGGGCAGAAAATGGCGGTTTTATGGGGGAAAATGGGGTTTTGGGGTCACAAAATGGCGGCTTGGGGTCAGGAAATGGAGTCTGGGGTCATTGGGTCTCACCTGGGCTCACCTGGGCTCACCTGGGGGAAAAAAAATGGCGGTTTTGGGGCAGAAAATGGCGGTTTTATGGGGAAAAAATGGGGTTTTGGGGACACAAAATGGCTTCCGGGGTCATCCTGGGGTCATTGGGTCTCACCTGGGCACACCTGGGCTCACCTGGGGGAAAAAAAATGGGGTTTTTGGGGGAAAAAACGGCGATTTTGGGGCAGAAAATGGCGGTTTTATGGGGAAAAATGGCGGTTTTGGGGAGACAAAATGGCGGTTTGGGGTCATCAAAGGTCAGCTGGGGTCGTGTTGGGGTCATTGGGTCTCACCTGGGCGCACCTGGGCACACCTGGGCGCACCTGGGGGGAAAAAAATGGCGGTTTGGGGGGAAAAAACGGCGATTTTGGGGCAGAAAATGGCGGTTTGAGGACACAAAATGGCGGTTTGGGGTCAGGAAATGGAGTCTGGGGTCGTCAGATCTCACCTGGGCTCACCTGGGCACACCTGGGTGCACCTGGGGGAAAAAAAATGGCGGTTTTGGGGGAAAAAATGGGGTTTTGGAGCAAAAAAAAAGGCGGTTTTGGGGTCACAAAATGGCGGTTTTGGGGTCACAAAATGGCGGCTTGGGGTCAGAAAATGGAGTCTGGGGTCATTGGGTCTCACCTGGGCTCACCTGGGCACACCTGGGCTCACCTGGGCGCACCTGGAGAGTGAAAAACCAGCGGTTTAGGGACACAAAATGGCGGTTTGAGGACAGAAAATGGCGGCTTGGGGTCAGAAAATGGAGTCTGGGGTCGTGTTGGGGTCATTGGGTCTCACCTGGGCACACCTGTGCGCACCTGGGGGGAGAAAAAATGGGGTTTTGGGGACACAAAATGGCTTCCGGGGTCATCCTGGGGTCATCGGATCTCACCTGGGCTCACCTGGGCACACCTGAGGGACAGGAAATGGGGTTTTGGGGACACAAAATGGCTTCCGGGGTCATCTTGGGGTCATCGGATCTCACCTGGGCACACCTGGGCTCACCTGGGCACACCTGGAGAGTGAAAAAGCAGCGGTTTAGGGACTCAAAATGGCGGTTTTAAGGGGAAAAATGGCGGTTTGGGGTCATCAAAGGTCAGCTGGGGTCGTGTTGGGGTCATTGGGTCTCACCTGGGCTCACCTGGGGGGGAAAATTTGGGGTTTTTGGGGTCACAAAATGGCGGCTTGGGGACAGGAAATGGAGTCTGGGGTCGTCAGATCTCACCTGGGCTCACCTGGGCGCACCTGGCCGGAAGTCAGACATGGCGGCCGCTCCATGGTCACCCCTGGGTGTCTCCAGTTGACCCAAACCCCTCCCAGTCCATCCCAGTTGGTTCCAGTTGACCTCTTGACCCCACCCCAGACCACAGACTGGACATGGTGGTCACCCCTTGGTCACCCCTGGGTGTCCCCAGTCCCTCCCAGTCCATCCCAGTTGACCCCTTGACTTCTCAGACCAGAAACTGGACATGGTGGTCACCCCATGGTCACCCCATGGTCACTCCATGGTCACCCCTTGGTCACCCATGGGTCACTCCGTGGTCACCCCTGGGTGTCCCCAGTCCCTCCCAGTCCCTCCCAGTCCCTCCCAGTTCACCCCAAACTGGTCCCAGTTGACCCCTTGACCCCCCCCAGACCATGGACCAGATGTGGTGGTCACTCCATGGTCACCTCTTGGTCACTCCATGGCCACCTCTGGGTGTCCTCAGTTGACCCAAACCCCTCCCAGTCCCTCCCAGTCCATCCCAGTTACCCCAAACTGGTCCCAGTTGACCCCTTGACCTCTCAGACCAGAAACTGGCCATGGCGGCCACTCCATGGTCACTCCATGGTCACTCCATGGTCACTCCATGGTCACCCCTGCGTCACCCCTGCGTCACCCCTGGGTGTCTCCAGTTGACCCAGACCAGTCCCAGTTGGTCCCAGTTGACCTGAACTGGTCCCAGTCCATCCCAGTTGACCCCTTGACCCCCTCAGACCAGAAACTGGCCATGGTGGTCACCCCATGGTCACTCCATGGTCACCCCATGGTCACCCCATGGGTCACTCCATGGTCACCCCATGGTCACCCCATGGGTCACTCCGTGGTCACCCCTGGGTGTCTCCAGTTGCTCCCAGTTCCCTCCCAGTTGGTCCCAGTTGGTCCCAGTTGGTCCCAGTTGACCCCTTGACCCCACCCCAGACCACAGACCGGACATGATGGTCACGTCTTGGTCACCTCTTGGTCACTTCATGGTCACTCCTGGGTGTCTCCAGTTCCCTCCCAGTCCCTCCCAGTTACCCCAGACTGGTCCCAGTTGACCCCTTGACCCCCCAGACCAGAAACTGGACATGGTGGTCACCCCATGGTCACCCCATGGTCACTCCTTGGTCACTTCATGGTCACCCCTGGGTGTCTCCAGTTGACCCAAACCAGTCCCAGTTGGTCCCAGTTGACCTCTTGACCCCACCCCAGACCACAGACTGGACATGGCGGTCACCCCTTGGTCACCTCATGGTCACCCCATGGTCACCTCATGGTCACCCCTGGTCACCCCATGGTCACTCCTTGGTCACTCCATGGTCACCCCTTGGTCACTCCTTGGTCACTCCATGGTCACTCCATGGTCACCCCTTGGTCACTCCTTGGTCACTCCATGGTCACTCCTTGGTCACCCCTTGGTCACCCATGGGTCACTCCTTGGTCACTCCTTGGTCACCCCATGGTCACTCCATGGTCACTCCATGGTCACCTCTTGGTCACCCCTTGGTCACCCCTTGGTCACTCCATGGTCACTCCTTGGTCACTCCATGGTCACCCCTTGGTCACCCCTTGGTCACCCCTTGGTCACTCCATGGTCACTCCATGGTCACTCCATGGTCACTCCTTGGTCACTCCTTGGTCACTCCATGGTCACCCCTTGGTCACTCCATGGTCACTCCATGGTCACTCCATGGTCACTCCTTGGTCACTCCTTGGTCACCCCTTGGTCACCCCTTGGTCACTCCATGGTCACTCCATGGTCACTCCATGGTCACTCCTTGGTCACTCCTTGGTCACCCCTTGGTCACTCCTTGGTCACTCCATGGTCACCCTTTGGTCACTCCATGGTCACCCCTTGGTCACTCCTTGGTCACTCCTTGGTCACTCCTTGGTCACCCCTTGGTCACCCCTTGGTCACCCCTTGGTCACTCCATGGTCACCCCTTGGTCACTCCATGGTCACCCCTTGGTCACCTCTTGGTCACCCCTTGGTCACTCCATGGTCACCCCTTGGTCACCCCTTGGTCACCCCTTGGTCACCTCTTGGTCACCCCTTGGTCACCCCTTGGTCACTCCATGGTCACCCCTTGGTCACTCCATGGTCACCCCTTGGTCACCCCTTGGTCACCCCTTGGTCACCTCTTGGTCACCCCTTGGTCACCCCTTGGTCACCCCTTGGTCACTCCATGGTCACCCCTTGGTCACTCCATGGTCACCCCTGGGTCACCTCTTGGTCACCCCTGGGTCACTCCTTGGTCACTCCATGGTCACCCCTTGGTCACCCCTTGGTCACTCCATGGTCACCCCTTGGTCACTCCTTGGTCACTCCTTGGTCACTCCATGGTCACCCCTTGGTCACCCCTTGGTCACTCCATGGTCACCCCTTGGTCACCCCTTGGTCACTCCTTGGTCACTCCATGGTCACTCCTTGGTCACCCCATGGTCACCCCTTGGTCACCTCTTGGTCACCCCTTGGTCACCCCTTGGTCACTCCTTGGTCACTCCTTGGTCACTCCTTGGTCACCCCTTGGTCACTCCATGGTCACTCCATGGTCACTCCATGGTCACTCCTTGGTCACCCCTTGGTCACCCCTGGGTGTCTCCAGTCCCTCCCAGTCCATCCCAGTCGGTCCCAGTTGACCCCTTGACCCCCCAGACCATGGACCAGACCTGGTGGTCACTCCTTGGTCACCCCATGGTCACCCCTTGGTCACCCCTTGGTCACTCCATGGTCACTCCTTGGTCACCCCTTGGTCACTCCATGGTCACTCCATGGTCACTCCATGGTCACCCCTTGGTCACCCCTTGGTCACCCCTTGGTCACTCCATGGTCACTCCTTGGTCACTCCTTGGTCACCCCTTGGTCACCCCATGGTCACTCCATGGTCACTCCTTGGTCACTCCATGGTCACTCCTTGGTCACTCCATGGTCACTCCTTGGTCACCCCTTGGTCACTCCATGGTCACTCCTTGGTCACCCCTTGGTCACTCCATGGTCACTCCATGGTCACTCCTTGGTCACTCCATGGTCACCCCTTGGTCACTCCTTGGTCACTCCTTGGTCACCCCTTGGTCACCCCTTGGTCACTCCATGGTCACCCCTTGGTCACTCCTTGGTCACCCCTTGGTCACTCCTTGGTCACTCCTTGGTCACCCCTTGGTCACCCCATGGTCACTCCTTGGTCACCCCTTGGTCACCCCATGGTCACTCCATGGTCACCCCTTGGTCACTCCATGGTCACTCCTTGGTCACCCCTTGGTCACTCCATGGTCACTCCATGGTCACTCCTTGGTCACTCCATGGTCACCCCTTGGTCACTCCTTGGTCACTCCATGGTCACCCCTTGGTCACTCCATGGTCACTCCATGGTCACCTCTTGGTCACCCCTTGGTCACTCCTTGGTCACTCCATGGTCACCCCTTGGTCACCCCTTGGTCACCCCTTGGTCACTCCATGGTCACTCCTTGGTCACCCCTTGGTCACTCCATGGTCACTCCATGGTCACCCCTTGGTCACTCCTTGGTCACTCCATGGTCACTCCTTGGTCACCCCTTGGTCACTCCTTGGTCACCCCTTGGTCACCCCTTGGTCACTCCATGGTCACCTCTTGGTCACCCCTTGGTCACTCCTTGGTCACTCCATGGTCACCTCATGGTCACCCCTTGGTCACTCCTTGGTCACCCCTTGGTCACCCCTTGGTCACCCCTTGGTCACCCCTTGGTCACTCCTTGGTCACCCCTTGGTCACTCCTTGGTCACCCCTTGGTCACCCCGTGGTCACCCCTTGGTCACTCCTTGGTCACTCCTTGGTCACCCCTTGGTCACCCCTTGGTCACCCCTTGGTCACTCCTTGGTCACTCCTTGGTCACCCCTTGGTCACTCCATGGTCACTCCATGGTCACCCCTTGGTCACTCCTTGGTCACTTCTTGGTCACCCCTTGGTCACTCCATGGTCACTCCTTGGTCACCCCTTGGTCACTCCTTGGTCACTCCTTGGTCACTCCTTGGTCACCCCTTGGTCACTCCTTGGTCACCCCTTGGTCACTCCTTGGTCACTCCTTGGTCACCCCTTGGTCACTCCTTGGTCACCCCTTGGTCACTCCATGGTCACTCCTTGGTCACCTCTTGGTCACTCCATGGTCACTCCTTGGTCACTCCTTGGTCACCCCATGGTCACCCCATGGTCACTCCTTGGTCACTCCTTGGTCACTCCTTGGTCACTCCGTGGTCACCCCTGGGTGTCTCCAGTTGCTCCCAGTTCCCTCCCAGTTGGTCCCAGTTGACCTCTTGACCCCCCAGACCATGGACCAGACCTGGTGGTCACTTCGTGGTCACTCCATGGTCACTCCATGGTCACCCCTGGGTGTCTCCAGTTGCTCCCAGTTGGTCCCAGTTCACCCCAAACTGGTCCCAGTTGACCCCTTGACCCCCCCCAGACCATGGACCAGATGTGGTGGTCACTCCGTGGCCACCCCTGGGTCACTCCGTGGTCACCCCTTGGTCACTCCATGGTCACCCTTTGGTCACCCCTGGGTCACCCCTGGGTGTCTTCAGTTGACCCAAACCCCTCCCAGTCCATCCCAGTTGGTCCCAGTTGACCTGAACTGGTCCCAGTTGGTTCCAGTTGGTCCCAGTTGACCCCTTGACCCCCTCAGACCATGGACCAGATGTGGTGGTCACTCCATGGTCACCTCTTGGTCACCTCTTGGTCACCCCTGGGTCACTTCATGGTCACCCCTGGGTGTCTCCAGTCCCTCCCAGTCGCTCCCAGTTGGTCCCAGTTGGTCCCAGTTACCCCAAACTGGTCCCAGTTGACCCCTTGACCCCCCCAGACCAGAAACTGGCCATGGTGGTCACCCCATGGTCACTCCATGGTCACCCCTGGGTGTCTCCAGTTGACCCAGACCAGTCCCAGTTGGTCCCAGTTGACCTCTTGACCCCCCCAGACCATGGACCAGACCTGGTGGTCACCCCTTGCTCACCTCTTGGTCACCCCTGGGTGTCTCCAGTCGCTCCCAGTCCCTCCCAGTTCCCTCCCAGTTCCATCCCAGTTGCCCCAGACTGGTCCCAGTTGTCCCCTTTGACCCCCAGACCAGAAGCCGGACGTGGTCTACGCCGACATCGGCGGCATGGACATCCAGAAGCAGGAGGTGCGCGAGGCCGTGGAGCTGCCCCTGACCCACTTCGAGCTCTACAAGCAGGTGAGCTCCAGGTGACCCCAGGTGAGCTCCAGGTGACCTCAGGTGAGCTCCAGGTGACCCCAGGTGAGCTCCAGGTGACCTCAGGTGAGCTCCAGGTGACCCCAGGTGAGCTCCAGGTGACCTCAGGTGAGCTCCAGGTGACCTCAGGTGACCCCCAGGTGAGCTCCAGGTGAGCTCCAGGTGACCTCAGGTGAGCTCCAGGTGAGCTCCAGGTGAGCTCCAGGTGACCTCAGGTGACCCCCAGGTGAGCTCCAGGTGAGCTCCAGGTGACCTCCGGGTGAGCTCCAGGTGACCTCGGGTGAGCTCCAGGTGAGCTCCAGGTGACCTCGGGTGAGCTCCAGGTGACCCCCAGGTGAGCTCCAGGTGACCCCCAGGTGAGCTCCAGGGGGTTCCTGAAGGTCTCCATGGGTTCCTGGTGGGATTTTTTGGGGCTCCTGGAGATGTTTGAGGTTCCTGGAGATCTCCCTTGGGTTCCTGGAGGTCCCCATGGGTTCCTGGTGGGATTTTTTGGGGCTCCTGGAGATGTTTTGGGTTCCTGGAGGTCACCCTGGGGTTCCTGGAGATGTTTGAGGTTCTTGGTGCTCTCCATGGGTTCCTGGAGATGTTCTGGGTTCCTGATGATCTTCATGAGGTTCTTGGAGGTCTCCTTGGGGTTCCTGGAGATGTTTTGGGTTCCTGGAGGTCTTCAAGGGGTTCCTGGAGGTGTTTGAGGTTCCTGGAGGTCCCCATGGATTCTTGGTGGGATTTTTTGGGGTTCCTGGAGATGTTTTGGGTTCCTGGAGGTCTCCATGGGGTTCCTGGAGATGTTTTGGGTTCCTGGAGGTCTCCATGGGTTCCTGGTGGGATTTTTTGAGGTTCCTGGAGGTGTTTTGGGTTCCTGGAGATCTCCTTGGGGTTCCTGGAGATGTTTGAAGTTCTTGGTGCTCTCCATGAGTTCCTGGTGGGATTTTTGGGGTTCTTGGAGGTCTCCATGAGGTTTTGGGGTTGGTTTTGGGTTCCTGGAGGTCTTCATGGGGTTCCTGGAGGTGTTTTGGGTTCTTGGTGGGATTTTTTGGGGTTCCTGGAGATGTTTTGGGTTCCTGGAGGTCCCCATGGATTCCTGGAGATGGTTTGGGTTCCTGATGATCTCCATGGGGTTCCTGGAGGTCCCCATGGGTTCCTGGTGGGATTTTTTGGGGTTCCTGGAGGTGTTTTGGGTTCCTGGAGATCTCCTTGGGGTTCCTGGAGATGTTTGAAGTTCTTGGTGCTCTCCATGAGTTCCTGGTGGGATTTTTGGGGTTCTTGGAGGTCTCCATGAGGTTTTGGGGTTGGTTTTGGGTTCCTGGAGGTCTTCATGGGGTTCCTGGAGGTGTTTTGGGTTCTTGGTGGGATTTTTTGGGGTTCCTGGAGATGTTTTGGGTTCCTGGAGGTCCCCATGGATTCCTGGAGATGGTTTGGGTTCCTGATGATCTCCATGGGGTTCCTGGAGGTCCCCATGGGTTCCTGGTGGGATTTTTTGGGGTTCCTGGAGGTGTTTTGGGTTCCTGGAGGTCTCCTTGGGGTTCCTGGAGATGTTTGAAGTTCTTGGTGCTCTCCATGAGTTCCTGGTGGGATTTTTGGGGTTCTTGGAGGTCTCCATGAGGTTTTGGGGTTGGTTTTGGGTTCCTGGAGGTCTTCATGGGGTTCCTGGAGGTGTTTTGGGTTCTTGGTGGGATTTTTTGGGGTTCCTGGAGAGGTTTTGGGTTCCTGGAGGTCCCCATGGATTCCTGGAGATGGTTTGGGTTCCTGATGATCTCCATGGGGTTCCTGGAGGTCCCCATGGTTTCCTGGTGGGATTTTTTGGGGTTCTTGGAGGTGTTTTGGGTTCCAGGTGATCTCCACGAGGTTTTGGGGTTGGTTTTGGGTTCCTGGAGGTCTCCATGGGGTTCCTGGAGATGTTTGAGGTTCTTGGTGCTCTCCATGGGTTCCTGGAGATGTTTTGGGTTCCTGGAGGTCTCCCTGGGGTTCTTGGAGGTGTTTTGGGTTCCTGGAGATGTTCTGGGTTCCTGATGATCTTCATGAGGTTCCTGGAGGTCTCCTTGGGGTTCCTGGAGATGTTTGAGGTTTCTGATGGTCTCCATGGGGTTCCTGGAGGTCCCCATGGGTTCCTGGTGGGATTTTTTGGGGTTCTTGGAGGTGTTTTGGGTTCCTGGAGGTCTCCACGAGGTTTTGGGGTTGGTTTTGGGTTCCTGGAGGTCTCCGTGGGGTTCCTGGAGATGTTTGAGGTTCTTGGTGCTGTCCATGGGTTCCTGGTGGGATTTTTTGGGGTTCCTGGAGGTGTTTTGGGTTCCTAGTGGTCTCCATGTCGTTTTGGGGTTCATTTTGGGTTCCTGGAGGTCTTCATGGGGTTCCTGGAGGTGTTTTGGGTTCCTGGAGGTCACCTTGGGGTTCCTGGAGATGTTTGAAGTTCTTGGTGCTCTCCATGAGTTCCTGGTGGGATTTTTGGGGTTCTTGGAGGTGTTTTGGGTTCTTGGAGGTCTCCATGAGGTTTTGGGGTTGGTTTTGGGTTCCTGGAGGTCTCCATGGGGTTCCTGGAGATGTTTGAATTTCCTGGAGGTCTCCATGGGGTTCCTGGTGGGAATTTTGGGGTTCCTGGAGGTGTTTTGGGTTCCTGGAGGTCTCCATGGGGTTCCTGGAGATGTTTTGGGTTCCTGATGATCTTCATGAGGTTCCTGGAGGTCTCCATGGATTCCTGGTGGGATTTTTTGGGGTTCCTGGAGGTGTTCTGGGTTCCTGGAGGTCTCCATGGGTTCCTGGTGGGATTTTTTGGGGTTCTTGGAGATCTTTTGGGTTCCTGGAGGTCTCCCTGGGGTTCCTGGTGGGAATTTTGGGGTTCCTGGAGGTGTTTTGGGTTCCTGGAGATCTCCACGAGGTTTTGGGGTTGGTTTTGGGTTCCAGGAGGTCTCCATGGGGTTCCTGGAGGTGTTTTGGGTTCCTGATGATCTTCATGAGGTTCCTGGAGGTCCCCATGGGGTTCCTGGTGCTCTCCATGGGGTTCCTGGAGATGTTTGAAGTTCTTGGTGCTCTCCGTGGGTTTCTGGTGGGATTTTTTGGGGTTCCTGGAGGTGTTTTGGATTCTTGGAGGTCTCCTTGGGGTTTCTGGAGATGTTTGAGGTTCCTGGAGATCTCCCTGAGGTTCCTGGAGATGTTTTAGGTTCCTGGTGGGATTTTTTGGGGGTTCTTGGAGGTGTTTTGGGTTCCTGGAGATGTTCTGGGTTCCTGATGATCTTCATGAGGTTTCTGGAGGTCTCCATGAAGTTCCTGGTGGGATTTTTTGGAGTTCCTGGAGATGTTTTGGGTTCCAGGTGATCTCCACGAGGTTTTGGGTTTGGTTCTGGGTTCCTGGAGGTCTCCCTGTGTTCCTGGAGATGTTTGAGGTTCCTGGTGCTCTCCATGGGTTCCTGGTGGGATTTTTTGGAGTTCCTGGAGATGTTTTGGGTTCCTGGAGGTGTTTTGGGTTCCTGATGATCTCCGTGGGGTTCCTGGAGGTCCCCATGAGTTCCTGGTGGGATTTTTTGGGGTTCTTGGAGATGTTTTGGGTTCCTGGAGGTCTTCACGAGGTTTTGGGGTTGGTTTTGGGTTCCTGGAGGTCTCCATGGGGTTCTTGGAGATGTTTGAAGCTCCTGGTGCTCTCCATGGGTTCCTGGTGGGATTTTTGGGGTTCCTGGAGATGTTTGAGGTTCCTGGAGGTCTCCATGGATCCCTGGTGGGATTTCTTGGGGTTCCTGGAGGTGTTTTGGGTTCCTGGAGGTCACCCTTGGGTTCCTGGAGGTGTTTTGGGTTCCTGATGATCTCCATGAGGTTCCTGGAGGTCTCCATGGGTTCCTGGTGGGAATTTTGGGGTTCCTGGAGATGTTCTGGGTTCCTGGAGGTCTCCACGAGGTTTTGGGGTTGGTTCCGGGTTCCTGGAGATCTCCCTGGGTTCCTGGAGCTGTTTGAGGTTCCTGGAGGTCCCCATGGATTCTTGGTGGGATTCTTTGGGGTTCCTGGAGGTGTTTTGGGTTCCTGGAGGTCACCCTGGGGTTCTTGGAGGTGTTCTGAGGTCCTGGAGGTCTCCATGAAGTTCCTGGAGATGTTTTGGGTTCCTGATGAACTCCATGGGTTCCTGGTGGGATTTTTGGGTTTTCCTGGAGATGTTTTGGGTTCCTGGAGGTCTCCACGAGGTTTTGGGGTTGGTTTTGGGTTCCTGGAGGTCCCCATGGGTTCCTGGTGGGATTTTTTGGGGTTCTTGGAGGTGTTTTGGGTTTCTGGAGGTCTCCACGAGGTTTTGGGGTTGGTTTTGGGTTCCTGGAGGTCTCCATGAGGTTCTTGGAGATGTTTGAGGTTCCTGAAGGTCTCCATGGGGTTCCTGGAGATGTTTTGGGTTCCTGGAGGTCTCCATGGGTTCCTGGTGGGATTTTTTGGGGTTCTTGGAGGTGTTTTGGGTTCCTGGAGGTCTCCATGAGGTTCCTGGAGGTCTCCTTGGGGTTCCTGGAGATGTTTGAGGTTCTTGGTGCCCATGGGTTCCTGGTGGGATTTTTTGGGGTTCCTGGAGATGTTTTGGGTTTCTGGAGGTCTCCACGAGGTTTTGGGGTTGGTTTTGGGTTCCTGGAGATGTTCTGGGTTCCTGGAGGTCCCCATGGGTTCCTGGTGGGATTTTTTGGGGTTCCTGGAGGTGTTTTGGGTTCCTGGAGATGTTTTGGGTTCCTGATGATCTCCATGGGGTTCCTGGAGGTCTCCATGGGTTCCTGGTGGGATTTTTTGGGGTTCTTGGAGGTGTTTTGGGTTCCAGGTGATGTCCACGAGGTTTTGGAGTTGATTTTGGGTTCTTGGAGGTCTCCATGGGGTTCCTGGAGATGTTTGAAATTCCTGGTGCTCTCCATGGGTTCCTGGTCGGATTTTTTGGGGTTCCTGGAGATGTTTTGGGTTCCTGAAGGTCCCCATGGATCCCTGGTGGGATTTCTTTGGGTTGTTGGAGGTGTTTTGGGTTCCTGGAGATGTTCTGGGTTCCTGATGATCTTCATGAGGTTTCTGGAGGTCTCCGTGGATTCCTTGTGGGATTTTTTGGGATTCTTGGAGGTGTTTTGGGTTCCTGGCGGTCTCTGTGGGGTTCCTGGAGATGTTTGAGGTTCTTGGTGCTCTCCATGGGGTTCCTGGAGGTCTCTATGGGTTCCTGGTGGGATTTTTTGGAGTTCCTGGAGGTGTTTTGGGTTCCTGGAGGTCTTCACGAGGTTTTGGGGTTGGTTTTGGGTTCCTGGAGGTCTTCATGGGGTTCTTGAAGGTGTTTGAGGTTCCTGGAGGTCCCCATGGATTCTTGGTGGGATTTTTTGGGGTTCCTGGAGATGTTTTTGGGGTTCCTGGAGGTCTCCATGGGTTCCTGGTGGGGTTTTTTGGAGTTCCTGGACGTGTTTTGGGTTCCTGGAGGTCTCCATGGGGTTCCTGGAGATGTTTTGGGTTCCTGATGATCTTCATGAGGTTCCTGGAGGTCTCCTTGGGGTTCCTGGAGATGTTTGAGGTTCCTGGTGCTCTCCATGGGGTTCCTGGTGGGATTTTTTGGGGTTCTTGGAGGTGTTTTGGGTTCCAGGTGATCTCCACGAGGTTTTGGAGTTGATTTTGGGTTCCTGGAGGTCTTCATGGGGTTCCTGGAGATGTTTGAAGTTCTTGGTGCTCTCCATGGGTTCCTGGAGATGTTTTGGGTTCCTGGAGGTCTCCCTGGGGTTCTTGGAGGTGTTTTGGGTTCCTGGAGATGTTCTGGGTTCCTGATGATCTTCATGAGGTTCCTGGAGGTCTCCTTGGGGTTCCTGGAGATGTTTGAGGTTTCTGATGGTCTCCATGGGGTTCCTGGAGGTCTTCATGGGTTCCTGGTCGGATTTTTTGGGGTTCTTGGAGGTGTTTTGGGTTTCTGGAGGTCTCCACGAGGTTTTGGGGTTGGTTTTGGGTTCCTGGAGGTCTCCATGAGGTTCTTGGAGATGTTTAAGGTTCCTGAAGGTCTCCATGGGGTTCCTGGAGATGTTTTGGGTTCCTGGAGGTCTCCATGGGTTCCTGGTGGGATTTTTTGGGGTTCTTGGAGGTGTTTTGGGTTCCTGGAGGTCTCCATGGGGTTCCTGGAGGTCTCCATGCGTTCCTGGAGATGTTTGAGGTTCCTGGTGCTCTCCATGGGTTCCTGGTGGGATTTTTTGGAGTTCCTGGACGTGTTTTGGGTTCCTGGAGATATTTTGGGTTCCTGATGATCTCCGTGGGGTTCCTGGTGCTCTCCATGGGTTCCTGGTGGGATTTTTTGGGGTTCCTGGAGATGTTTTGGGTTCCTGGAGGTCTCCACGAGGTTTTGGGGTTGGTTTTGGGTTCCTGGAGGTCTCCATGGGGTTCCTGGAGATGTTTTGGGTTCCTGGAGGTCTCCATGGGGTTCCTGGAGATGTTTTGGGTTCCTGGAGGTCTCCATGAGGTTCTTGGAGATGTTTTGGGTTCCTGATGACCTCCAGGAGGTTTCTGGAGGTCTCTATGGGTTTCTGGTGGGATTTTTTGGGGTTCTTGGAGGTGTTTTGGATTCCTGGAGGTCTCTGTGGGGTTCCTGGAGATGTTTGAGGTTCCTGATGATCTCCATGGGGTTCCTGGAGGTCTCCATGACATTCCTGGAGATGTTTTGGGTTCCTGGAGGCCTCCATGAGGTTCCTGGAGATGTTTGAAGTTCTTGGTGCTCTCCATGGGTTCCTGGTGGGATTTTTGGGGGTTCCTGGAGATGTTTTTGGGGTTCCTGGAGATGTTTGAGGTTCCTGGAGGTCTCCATGGGGTTCCTGGAGATGTTTTTGGGGTTCCCGGCCCTCCAGGTGACCTCACCTGTGTCCTCTCCCACCCCCCAGATCGGCATTGACCCCCCCCGGGGGGTGCTGATGTACGGCCCCCCCGGCTGCGGCAAGACCATGCTGGCCAAGGCCGTGGCCCACCACACCACAGGTGAGCTCCTGGGGACACCTGGGTGGGCTTTGGGGTCACCTGGGTGGGGTTTGAGGGTTCCTGGAGGTCTCCATGGGTTCCTGGTGGGATCTTTGGGGTTCCTGGAGATGTTTTGGGTTCCTGGACGTCTCCATGGGGTTCCTGGAGGTCTCCGTAGGGTTCCTGGAGATGTTTGAGGTTTCTGGAGGTCTCCATGGGTTCCTGGTGGGATTCTTGGGGTTCTTGGAGATGTTTTGGGTTCTTGGAGGTCTCTATGGAGTTCCTGGAGATGTTCTGCATTCCTGGAGGTCTCCATGGATTCCCAGTGGGATCTTTGGGGTTCTTGGAGGTGTTTTGGGTTCCTGGAGATCTCTATGGAGTTCCTGGGGATGTTCTGGGTTCTTGGAGGTCCCCATGGGGTTCCTGGAGGTCTCCATGGGGTTCCTGGAGATGTTCTGGGTTCTTTGAGGTCTCCATGGATTCCTGGTGGGATTCTTGGGGTTCTTGGAGATGTTTTAGGTTCCTGGAGGTCTCCATGGGGTTCCTGGAGATGTTTTGGGTTCCTGGAGATGTTCTGGGTTCCTGGAGGTCCCCATGGAGTTCCTGGAGATGCTGGAGGTCCCTGGAGGTCCCCATGGAGTTCCTGGAGGTCCCCACGTGGTTCCTGGACCTGTTCGAGGTCCCTGGAGCTCCCCACGGGACTCCCGCTGGCTCTGAGTCCCGTTGTTGTCTTCTCCAGCCGCCTTCATCCGCGTGGTGGGCTCGGAGTTTGTGCAGAAGTACCTGGGCGAGGGGCCCCGCATGGTCCGCGACGTCTTCCGCCTGGCCAAGGAGAACGCGCCGGCCATCATCTTCATCGACGAGATCGACGCCATCGCCACCAAGCGCTTCGACGCCCAGACCGGCGGTGAGGGGACCTGGGGGACCTCCTGGGTGGGGTGGGAGCTCCAGGGGGGTGGGGCTGGGCCTTGAGGAACCTTCTGGAGAACTTCCAGGTGAGGTCTTGGGTCACCTGGGTGGGGCTTGGGTGGGATTTGGGTTTGAGGAACCTTTTGGAGAACTTCAGGAGAAGGACCTGGGTGGGGTTTGGGTTTGAGGAACCTTCTGGAGAACTTCAGGGTGAAGATCTGGATGGGGTTTGGGTGGTCCTGGGTGGAGGAACCTTCTGGAGAACTTCCAGGTGAGGTTTGGGGCCACCTGGGTGGGGTTTGGGTTTGAGGAACCTTCTGGAGAACTTCAGGGTGAAGATCTGGGTGGGGTTTGAGGTCACCTGGAGAAGTTTACGGTCACCTGGGTGGGGTTTGGGTGGCTCTGGGTGGGGTTTGGGTTTGAGGAACTTTCTGGAGAACTTCAGGGTGAAGATCTGGGTGGGACTTGGGAGGTCCTGGTGCTCCTGGGTGGGGTTTGGGTGGTCCTGGGTGGGGTTTGGGCTCGAGGAACCTTCTGGAGAACTTCAGGGTGAAGATCTGGGTGGGGCTGGGGTGGTCCTGGTGCTCCTGGGTGGGGCTTGGGTTTGAGGAACCTTCTGGAGAACTTCCAGGTGAGGTCTGGGGCCACCTGGGTGGGGCTTGGGTGGCTCTGGGTGGGGTTTGGGTTTGAGGAACCTTCTGGAGAACTTCAGGAGAAGGACCTGGGTGGGGTTTGAGGTCACCTGGAGAAGTTTGGGGTCACTTGGGTGGGGTTTGGGTGGTTCCTGGGTGGAGGAACCTTCTGGAGAACTTCCAGGTGAGGTCTGGGGCCACCTGGGTGGGGTTTGGGTCACTTGGGTGGGGCTTGGGTGGGATTTGGGTTTGAGGAACCTTCTGGAGAACTTCAGGGTGAAGACCTGGGTGGGGTTTGGGTGGTCCTGGGTGGAGGAACCTTCTGGAGAACTTCCAGGTGAGGTCTGGGGCCACCTGGGTGGGGCTTGGGTGGCTCTGGGTGGGACTTGGGTTTGAGGAACCTTCTGGAGAACTTCCAGGTGAGGCCTTGGGCCACCTGGGTTGGATTTGGGTTTGAGGAACCTTCTGGAGAACTTCAGGTGAAGGACCTGGGTGGGGTTTGGGTCACTTGGGTGGGGTTTGGGTTTGAGGAACCTTCTGGAGAACTTCAGGGTGCAGATCTGGGTGGGGTTTGAGGTCACCTGGAGAAGTTTGGGGTCACTTGGGTGGGGTTTGGGTGGTCCTGGGTGGAGGAACCTTCTGGAGAACTTTCAGGTGAGGTTTGGGGTCACTTGGGTGGGGTTTGGGTCGTCCTGGGTTTGAGGAACCTTCTGGAGAACTTCCAGGTGAGGCCTTGGGCCACCTGGGTGGGACTTGGGTGGCTCTGGGTGGGACTTGGGTTTGAGGAACCTTCTGGAGAACTTCCAGGTGAGGCCTTGGGCCACCTGGGTTGGATTTGGGTTTGAGGAACCTTCTGGAGAACTTCAGGGTGCAGATCTGGGTGGGGTTTGAGGTCACCTGGAGAAGTTTGGGGTCACTTGGGTGGGGTTTGGGTGGTCCTGGGTTTGAGGAACTTTCTGGAGAACTTCCAGGTGAGGTCTGGGGCCACCTGGGTGGGGTTTGGGTCACTTGGGTGGGGCTTGGGTGGGGTTATGGTTTGAGGAACCTTCTGGAGAACTTCCAGGTGAGGTCTAGGGCCACCTGGGTGGGGTTTGGGTTTGAGGAACCTTCTGGAGAACTTCGGGATGAAGACCTGGGTGGGGTTTGGGGTCATCTGGGTGGGACTTGGGTGGTCTTGGGTGGGGTTATGGTTTGAGGAACCTTCTGGAGAGGCTCCAGGTGAGGTCTGGGTGGGGTTTGGGTGGTCCTGGGTGGAGGAACCTTCTGGAGAACTTCCAGGTGAGGTCTGGGGCCACCTGGGCGGGGCTTGGGTGGCTCTGGGTGGGACTTGGGTTTGAGGAACCTTCTGGAGAACTTCGGGATGAAGACCTGGATGGGGTTTGGGTCACTTGGGTGGGGCTTGGGTGGTTCCTGGGTGGGGTTTGAGCTTGAGGAACCTTCTGGAGAACTTCAGGATGAAGATCTGGATGGGGTTTGGGTGGTCTTGGGTGGAGTTTGGGGTCACCTGGAGAAGTTTGGGGTCACCTGGGCGGGGTTTGGGTGGCTCTGGGTGGGATTATGGTTTGAGGAACCTTCTGGAGAACTTGGGGCTGAAGACCTGGGTGGGGTTTGGGTGGCCTTGGGTGGTTCCTGGGTGGGGTTTGGGCTCGAGGAACCTTCTGGAGATGTTCCAGGTGAGGTCTGGGGCCACCTGGGTGTGGCTTGGGTGGGATTTGGGTTTGAGGAACCTTCTGGAGAACTTCAGGGTGAAGATCTGGGTGGGGCTGGGGTGGTTCCTGGGTGGAGGAACCTTCTGGAGAACTTTCAGGTGAGGTTTGGGGCCACCTGGGTGGGGTTTGGGTCACTTGGGTGGGGTTTGGGTGGTTCCTGGGTGGGGTTTGGGCTTGAGGAACCTTCTGGAGAACTTCCAGGTGAGGTCTGGGGCCACCTGGGCGTGGTTTGGGTGGTCTCAGGTGGGGTTATGGTTTGAGGAACCTTCTGGAGAACTTCAGGACGAAGATCTGGATGGGGTTTGGGTGGTCTTGGGTGGAGTTTGGGGTCACCTGGGTGGGGTTTGGGTGGTTCCTGGGTGGGGTTTGGGCTTGAGGAACCTTCTGGAGAACTTCAGGTGCAGATCTGGGTGGGGTTTGGGGTCACCTGGAGAAGTTTGGGGTCACCTGGGTGGGGTTTGGGTGGCTCTGGGTGGGGTTTGGGTTTGAGGAACCTCCTGGAGAAGCTCCAGGTGAGGTCTGGGGTCACCTGGGTGGGGCTGGGGTGGGAGGAACCTTCTGGAGAACCTTGGGATGAAGACCTGGGTGGGGTTTGGGGTCACCTGGATGAAGCTTTGGGGACACCTGGAGAAGTTTGGGGTCACCTGGGTGGGGCTTGGGTGGTTCCTGGGTGGTGTTTGGGTTTGAGGAACCTTCTGGAGAAGCTCCGGGTGAGGTTTGGGGCCACCTGGGCGCGGTTTGGGTGGTCTCAGGTGGGATTATGGTTTGAGGAACCTTCTGGAGAACTTCAGGAGAAGGACCTGGGTGGGGTTTGGGGTCACCTGGAGAAGTTTGGGGTCACCTGGGTGGGGTTTGGGTGGCTCTGGGTGGGATTTGGCTTTTAGGAACCTTCTGGAGAACTTCCAGGTGAAGATCTGGCTGGGTCTTGGGTGGTCCTGCCTGGTTCTGGGTGGGGCTTGGGTTTGAGGAACCTTCTGGAGAAGCTCCAGGTGAAGATCTGGGTGGGACTTGGGTGGTCCTGGTGGTCCTGGGTGAGATTTGGGTTTGAGGAACCTTCTGGAGAACTTCGGGATGAAGACCTGGGTGGGGTTTGGGGTCATCTGGGTGGGACTTGGGTGGTCTTGGGTGGGGTTATGGTTTGAGGAACCTTCTGGAGAGGCTCCAGGTGAGGTCTGGGTGGGGTTTGGGTGGCCCTGGGTGGAGGAACCTTCTGGAGAACTTCCAGGTGAGGTCTGGGGCCACCTGGGTGGGGCTTGGGTGGCTCTGGGTGGGACTTGGGTTTGAGGAACCTTCTGGAGAACTTCAGGAGAAGGACCTGGGTGGGGTTTGGGTCACTTGGGTGGGGCTTGGGTGGTTCCTGGGTGGGGTTTGGGTTTGAGGAACCTTCTGGAGAACTTCAGGGTGAAGATCTGGGTGGGGTTTAGGGTCACCTGTAGAAGTTTGGGGTCTCCTGGGTGGGGCTTGGGTGGTTCCTGGGTGGGGTTATGGTTTGAGGAACCTTCTGGAGAAGCTCCAGGTGAGGTCTGGGGTCGCCTGGGCGCGGTTTGGGTGGTCTCAGGTGGGGTTATGGTTTGAGGAACCTTCTGGAGAACTTCAGGAGAAGGACCTGGGTGGGGTTTGGGGTCACCGGGAGAAGTTTGGGGTCACTTGGGTGGGGTTTGGGTGGTTCCTGGGTGGGACTTGGGTTTGAGGAACCTTCTGGAGACCTTCAGGGTGAAGATCTGGCTGGGTGTTGGGTGGTCCTGATCGTCCTGGGTGGGGTTTGGGCTCAAGGAACCTTCTGGAGAAGCTCCAGGTGAGGTCTGGGGCCACCTGGGTGGGGCTGGGGTGGGAGGAACCTTCTGGAGAACTTCAGGAGAAGGACCTGGGTGGGGTTTGGGGTCACCTGGAGAACTTTGGGCTCACCTGGCCGGATTCTGAGCTCACCTGTGCAGGTGTGCGCTCACCTGTCCAGGCTCTGGGCTCACCTGGCCGGGCTCTGAGCTCACCTGTGCAGGTGTGGGCTCACCTGGCCAGACTCTGAGCTCACCTGTCCAGGTGTGTGCTCACCTGGCTGGGCTCTGAGCTCACCTGGCCAGACTCTGAGCTCACCTGTCCAGGTGTGTGCTCACCTGTTCCCCTCCCCCAGCCGACCGTGAGGTTCAGCGCATCCTCCTGGAGCTGCTGAACCAGATGGATGGCTTCGACCAGAACGTCAACGTCAAGGTGAGACACCTGGGCACAGGTGGGACCAGGTGTGACCAGGTGTGACCAGGTGTGCGTGGACAACACCTGTGGGCACACCTGGGCACACCTGGATTGGGAATTCTTGGGGTTTTATGGGGATT
This sequence comes from Phylloscopus collybita, assembly GCA_027886175.1. Lineage (NCBI taxonomy): Eukaryota > Metazoa > Chordata > Aves > Passeriformes > Phylloscopidae > Phylloscopus > Phylloscopus collybita. Next base: position 52,755 of record JAJNNQ010000141.1, on the reverse strand, counting down.
TTATGGGTCTGGGGACATCTCAGGTGTGCCCAGGTGTGCTCAGGTGCGCTCAGGTGTGCCCAGGTGTGCTCAGGTGAGCGTGGACAACGCCTGTGGGCACACCTGGGCACACCTGGATTGGGAATTCCTGGTGTTTTATGGGGATTTTATGGGGTTTTATGGATCCGAGAGCATCTCAGGTGTGCCCAGGTGTGCCCAGGTGTGCCCAGGTGTGTCCCTGACCCCTCACCTGGCCACAGGTGGTCATGGCCACCAACCCTGGGCACACCTGGATCAGGAATTCTTGGGATTTTATGGGATTTTTTTGGGTTCTATGAACCTGGGAGCATCTCAGGTGTGCCCAGGTGTGTCCCTGACCTGTTACCTGTCCCCAGGTGATCCTGGGCACACCTGGCCACACCTGGATCGCGAATTCTCGTTGTTTTATGGGATTTTTTCGGGACTTTATGGGATTTTATGGACCTGAGGCCATCTCAGGTGTGCCCAGGTGTGCCCAGGTGCGCTCCTCACCCCTCCTCACCTGTCCCCCAGGTGATCATGGCCACCAAGCTTGGGCACACCTGGGCACACCTGGGCACACCTGGATCAGGAATTCCTGGTGTTTTATGGGGATTTTATGGGATTTTATGGATCCGAGACCATCTCAGGTGTGCCCAGGTGCGCCCCTGGGTGCTCACCTGTCCCCCAGGTGATCATGGCCACCAAGCCTGGGCACACCTGGGCACACCTGGATCGGGAATTCTTGGGATTTTATGGGATTTTGTGGATGTGGGGACGTCTCAGGTGTGCCCCAGGTGTGCCCAGGTGTGCCCCAGGTGTGCCCAGGTGTGCTCAGGTGAGCACAGGTGAGCGTGGCCACCACCTGTGGACACCTGGATCGGGAATTCCTGGTGTTTTATGGGGTTTTATGGATCTGGGGACGCCTCAGGTGTGCCCAGGTGTGCTCAGGTGTGCGTGGACAACACCTGTGGGCGCACCTGGGCACACCTGGGCGCACCTGGATTGGGAATTCTTGGGATTTTACGGGATTTTGTGGATGTGGGGACGTCTCAGGTGTGCCCAGGTGTACTCAGGTGTGCTCAGGTGAGCACAGGTGAGCACAGGTGAGCGTGGCCACCACCTGTGGACACCTGGATCGGGAATTCTTGGTGTTTTATGGGATTTTATGGGGTTCTATGGACCTGGGGCCACCTCAGGTGTGCCCCAGGTGTGCCCAGGTGTGCCCAGGTGTGTCCCTGACCCCTCACCTGTCCCCCAGGTGATCATGGCCACCAACCCTGGGCACACCTGGGCACACCTGGATCAGGAATTCCCGGTGTTTTATGGGGATTTTATGGGGTTTTATGGATTTGGGGACATCTCAGGTGTGCCCAGGTGTGCCCAGGTGTGCTCAGGTGAGCACAGGTGATCATGGCCACCAACCCTGGGCACACCTGGGCACACCTGGGCACACCTGGATGAGAAATAATGGGGATTTTATGGGGCTTTATGGGGTTCTATGGACCTGGGGCCATCTCAGGTGTGCCCAGGTGTGTCCCTGACCCCTCCTCACCTGCCCCCCAGGTGATCATGGCCACCAAGCCTGGGCACACCTGGGCACACCTGGATGAAGAATAATCGTGAATTTTGGGGATTTTTTGGGATTTCTTTGGGTTTTATGGGATTTTATGGAATCCGAGACCACCTCAGGTGTGCTCAGGTGTGCCCAGGTGTGTCCCTCACCCCTCACCTGTCCCTCAGGTGATCATGGGCACACCTGGATCAGCAATTCTCGTTGTTTTATGGGATTTTTTCGGGTTTTTTTTGGTTCTATGGACCTGGGGACACCCCAGGTGTGCTCAGGTGTGTGCTTGAGGTCTCACCTGTCCCCCAGGTGATCATGGCCACCAAGCCTGGGCACACCTGGGCACACCTGGATGAGGAATAATTGGGATTTTTTGGGATTTTTTGGGATTTCTTTGGGTTTTATGGGGTTTTATGGATTGGAGGCCATCTCAGGTGTGCCCAGGTGTGCTCAGGTGAGCACAGGTGATCATGGCCACCAGCCCTGGGCACACCTGGGCACACCTGGGCACACCTGGGCACACCTGGATGGTGAATTTCTGTTGTTTTATGGGAGTTTTTTGGGGTTTTATGGGGTTTTTTGGACCTGGGGCCACCTCAGGTGTGCCCAGGTGTGCCCAGGTGGTGCCTGACTGCTCACCTGTCCCACAGGTGATCATGGCCACCAAGCCTGGGCACACCTGGGCACACCTGGATGAGGAATTTTTGGGATTTTTTGGGGTTCTATGGACCTGGGGCCACCTCAGGTGTGCCCAGGTGTGCTCAGGTGTGCTCAGGTGTGCACAGGTGAGCGTGGCCACCAACCTTGGGCACACCTGGGCACACCTGGATCAGGAATTCTCGTTGTTTTATGGGATTTTTTCGGGGGTTTATGGGATTTTATGGATCCGAGACCATCTCAGGTGTGCCCAGGTGTGCTCAGGTGCGCCCCTGACCCCTCCTCACCTGTCCCCCAGGTGATCATGGCCACCAACCGCGCGGACACGCTGGACCCGGCGCTGCTCCGGCCCGGCCGCCTGGACAGGAAGATCGAGTTCCCGCTGCCCGACCGGCGGCAGAAGCGCCTGATCTTCTCCACCATCACCGGCAAGATGAACCTGTCCGAGGAGGTCGACCTGGAGGATTGTATCCGCTCACCTGGGCACACCTGGGCACACCTGGGCACACCTGGGCTCACCTGGGCGCACCTGGGGGGGAAAAAATGGGGGTTTTGGGGAAAAAAATGGCGGTTTGGGGACAGGAAATGGGGTTTTGGGGCACAAAATGGAGTCTGGGGTCACGTTGGGGTCATTGGGTCTCACCTGGGCTCACCTGGGCTCACCTGGGCACACCTGGGCGCACCTGGGGCACACCTGGGCTCACCTGGGGGGGAAAAAATGGCGGGTTTTGGGGAAAAAAATGGCGGTTTTGGGGCACAAAATGGGGGTTTGGGGACAGGAAATGGAGTCTGGGGTCATCAAAGGTCAACTGGGGTCATGTTGGGGTCATTGGGTCTCACCTGGGCTCACCTGGGCACACCTGGGCGGGGGAAAAACGGGTTTGGGGGTAGAAAATGGCAGCTTGGGGACACAAAATGGCGGCTTGGGTCAGGAGATGGAGTCTGGGGTCATCAGAGGTCAACTGGGGTCGTGTTGGGGTCATTGGGTCTCACCTGGGCACACCTGGGGCACACCTGGGCACACCTGGGGCACACCTGGGCACACCTGGGCACACCTGGGCACACCTGGGCACACCTGGGACACACCTGGGGCACATCTGGGCACACCTGGGCACACCTGGAGGGGCTGGGGGCTCACCTGGGCTCACCTGGGCACACCTGGGGGGGCTGGGGGCACACCTGGGCACACCTGGAGGGGCTGGGGGCTCACCTGGGCTCACCTGGGCACACCTGGGGGGGCTGGGGGCACACCTGGGCACACCTGGGGCACACCTGGGCACACCTGGGCACACCTGGGGCTCACCTGGGGCACACCTGGGCACACCTGGGCACACCTGGGGCACACCTGGGCACACCTGGGCACACCTGGGCACACCTGCAGGCTCCTTGACCCCTGTCCCAGACGTGGCGCGGCCGGACAAGATCTCGGGGGCCGACATCAACTCCATCTGCCAGGAGGTGAGCGCACCTGGGACAGGTACCTGGGGGGGGCACACCTGGGACAGGTACCTGGGGGGGGCACACCTGGGACAGGTACCTGGGGGGGGCACACCTGGGACAGGTACCTGGGGGGGCACCTGGGAGCACCTGGGGGCACCTGGGACAGGTGAGAGACACCTGGGGGCACCTGGGGGCACCTGGGACAGGTGAGAGACACCTGGGGGCACCTGGGACAGGTACCTGGGGGGGGCACCTGGGAGCACCTGGGGGCACCTGGGACAGGTGAGAGACACCTGGGGGTACCTGGGGGCATCTGGGGGCACCTGGGGGCACCTGGGACAGGTGAGAGACACCTGGGCGCACCTGGGGGCACCTGAGACAGGTGTGGGGGACACACCTGGGGGCACCTGGGGGTATCTGGGACAGGTGGGGGGCGCACCTGGGTGTACCTGGGCACGCCTGAGACAGGTGTGACACAGCTTGGCACACCTGGGACAGGTGGGACACACCTGAGAACTCCTGGGACAGGTGTGGGGGACACACCTGGGGGCACCTGGGCACACCTGGGGTCACCTGGGACAGGTGTGGGACACCTGGGGGTACCTGGGACAGGTGTGGGGGACACACCTGGGGGTATCTGGGACAGGTGTGGGGCACACGTGAGCACACCTGGGACAGGTGGGGGCCACACCTGGGGGCACCTGGGGGTACCTGGGCACACCTGGGACAGGTGAGGGGTGCACCTGGGCACACCTGGGGGCACCTGGGGGCACCCAGATCAGGTCTGAGGACAGGTGTGGGGCACACCTGGGGGCACCTGAGACAGGTGTGGGGGACACACCTGGGGGCACCCGGGCACGCCTGGGACAGGTGAGAGGCGCACCTGGGCACACCTGGGGGTACCTGGGGGCACCTGGGACGGGTGGGGGGGGGCACCTGGGGGCACCTGGTCACAACCAGATCAGGTCTGAGGACAGGTGTGGGGCACACCTGGGGGCACCTGGGGCAGGTGTGGGGCACACCTGGGGGTACCTGGGCACGCCTGAGACAGGTGTGACACAGCTTGGCACACCTGGGACAGGTGGGACACACCTGAGAACTCCTGGGACAGGTGTGGGACACACCTGGGGGCACCTGGGACAGGTGAGGGGCGCACCTGGGCACACCTGGGGGCACCTGAGACAGGTGTGGGGGACACACCTGGGGGTATCTGGGACAGGTGGGACACACCTGAGGACACCTGGGGGTACCTGGGCACACCTGGGACAGGTGTGGGACGCACCTGAGGACAGGTGTGACCCACCTGCGGGTGGGCGGGGCAGGTGAGGCCGCGGGCAGGTGGCAGCCGGGCCCAGGTGTGTGGCACAGGTGTGAGCCCAGGGAGGGGTGGGGCAGGGCACACCTGGGACAGGTGAGGCAGGTGTGACACAGGTGTGGCTGTGGCTCACTGTAGGTGGCACAGGTGACACTCAGGTGTCTCAGGTGTGACACAGGTGGCACAGGTGTGGCTGTAGCTCAGTACAGGTGATACAGGTGTGTCGCAGGTGACACAGGTGTGACACAGGTGACACAGGTGTGGCTGTAGCTCAGTGTAGATGACACAGGTGTGTCCCAGGTGTGACACAGGTGTGACACAGGTGGCACAGGTGTGGCTTTAGCTCAGTGTAGGTCACACAGGTGTGTCCCAGGTGACACAGGTGTGACACAGGTGTGACACAGGTGTGGCTGTGGCTCAGTGTAGGTGGCACAGGTGTGACACAGGTGTGACACAGGTGTGACACAGGTGATACAGGTGTGGCTGTGGGTCACTGTAGGTGACACAGGTGTGTCCCAGGTGACACAGGTGTGACACAGGTGACACAGGTGTGCCTGTATCTCACTATGGATGGCACAGGTGTGGCTGTGGGTCAGTGTAGGTCACTGTAGATGGCACAGGTGTGTCCCAGGTGTATCTCAGGTGTATCTCAGGTAACCCAGGTGTGTTATTCCCAGGGCGGGATGCTGGCCATCAGGGAGAACAGGTACATGGGGCTGGCACAGGTGTGGCTGTAGCTCAGTGTAGGTTACACAGGTGTGTCCCAGGTGTGCCCAGGTGTGACACAGGTGTGTCCCTAGGGCGGGATGCTGGCGGTGCGGGAGAACAGGTACATGGGGCTGACACAGGTGTGCCTGCATCTCACTGTAGGTGACACAGGTGTGGCTGTAGGTCACTGTAGGTCACACAGGTGTGACACAGGTGTGTCTCAGGTGTATCTCAGGTAAGCCAGGTGTGTTGCAGGGCGGGATGCTGGCGGTGCGGGAGAACAGGTACACGGGGCTGGCACAGGTGTGCCTGTATCTCACTGTAGGTGGCACAGGTGTGGCTGTGGCTCACTGTAGGTCACTGTAGATGGCACAGGTGTATCTCAGGTGACACAGGTGTGACACAGGTGTGACACAGGGGTATCTCAGGTAACCCAGGTGTGTCATTGCAGGGCGGGATGCTGGCTGTGCGGGAGAACAGGTACCCGGGGCTGGCACAGGTGTGACACAGGTGTGGCTTTAGCTCAGTGTAGGTGACACAGGTGTGGCTGTGGCTCACTGTAGGTGACACAGGTGTGTCCCAGGTGGCACAGGTGTGACACAGGTGTGCCTGTAGCTCAGTGTAGGTGACACTCAGGTGTGACACAGGTGACACAGGTGTGGCTGTAGCTCACTGTAGCTCACTGTAGGTCACTGTAGATGGCACAGGTGTATCTCAGGTGTGTCCCAGGTGTGCCCAGGTGTGACACAGGTGTAACACAGGTGTGTCATTGCAGGGCGGGATGCTGGCGGTGCGGGAGAACAGGTACACGGGGCTGGCACAGGTGTGACACAGGTGACACAGGTGTGGCTGTAGCTCAGTGTAGATGTCTCAGGTGTGTCTCAGGTGTGACACAGGTGTGGCTGTAGCTCACTGTAGGTGACACAGGTGTGTCCCAGGTGACACAGGTGTGACACAGGTGACACAGGTGTGGCTGTAACTCAGTGTAGATGGCACAGGTGTGGCTGTAGGTTACACAGGTGTGCCCAGGTGTGACCCAGGTGTGTTCCTAGGGCGGGATGCTGGCGGTGCGGGAGAACAGGTACATGGGGCTGGCACAGGTGTGACACAGGTGACACAGGTGTGCCTGTAGCTCAGTGTAGGTGACACAGGTGACACCCAGGTTACACAGGTGTGCCCAGGTGTGACCCAGGTGTGTTATTCCCAGGGCGGGATGCTGGCGGTCAGGGAGAACAGGTACAGGGGGCTGGCACAGGTGTGACACAGGTGTGGCTGTAGGTCACTGTAGGTCACACAGGTGTGACACAGGTTACACAGGTGTGACACAGGTGTGCCCAGGTGTGACACAGGTGTGTTATTCCCAGGGCGGGATGCTGGCGGTGCGGGAGAACAGGTACACGGGGCTGGCACAGGTGTGGCTGTAGGTCAGTGTAGGTGACACAGGTGACACCCAGGTCACACAGGTGTGTCTCAGGTGTGTCTCAGGTAACCCAGGTGTGTCATTGCAGGGCGGGATGCTGGCCATCAGGGAGAACAGGTACATGGGGCTGGCACAGGTGTGACACAGGTGTGGCTGTAGCTCAGTGTAGGTGACACAGGTGTGGCTGTAGGTCACTGTAGGTCACACAGGTGTGTCTCAGGTGTATCTCAGGTAACCCAGGTGTGTTATTCCCAGGGCGGGATGCTGGCGGTGCGGGAGAACAGGTACAGGGGGCTGGCACAGGTGTGGCTGTAGATCACTGTAGGTGGCACAGGAGTGGCTGTAGGTCACACAGGTGTGACATAGGTGTGCCCAGGTGTGACCCAGGTGTGTTATTCCCAGGGCGGGATGCTGGCCGTGCGGGAGAACAGGTACAGGGGGCTGGCACAGGTGTGACACAGGTGTGGCTTTAGCTCAGTGTAGGTGACACAGGTGTGGCTGTGGGTCACTGTAGGTGACACAGGTGTGTCCCAGGTGACACAGGTGTGGCACAGGTGTGGCTGTAGCTCAGTGTAGGTGTCTCAGGCGTGACACAGGTGTGACACAGGTGTGACACAGGTGTGACACAGGTGACACAGGTGTGGCTTTAGCTCAGTGTAGATGGCACAGGTGTGTCTCAGGTGTGACACAGGTGTGGCTGTGGGTCACTGTAGGTCACACAGGTGTGACACAGGTGTAACCCAGGTGTGTTGCAGGGCGGGATGCTGGCTGTCAGGGAGAACAGGTACACGGGGCTGGCACAGGTGTGGCTGTAGCTCAGTGTAGGTCACTGTAGGTGACACAGGTTACACAGGTGTGACACAGGTGTGACACAGGTGTGACACAGGTGTGGCTGTAGCTCACTGTAGATGGCACAGGTGTGTCCCAGGTGACACAGGTGTGACACAGGTGTGTCCCAGGTGACACAGGTGTGACACAGGTGGCACAGGTGTGGCTGTAGCTCAGTGTAGGTGGCACAGGTGTGTCTCAGGTGTGACACAGGTGACACAGGTGTGCCTGTAGCTCAGTGTAGGTGACACAGGTGACACCCAGGTTACACAGGTGTGTCTCAGGTGTATCTCAGGTAACCCAGGTGTGTTATTCCCAGGGCGGGATGCTGGCGGTCAGGGAGAACAGGTACCTGGGGCTGGCACAGGTGTGACACAGGTGACACAGGAGTGGCTGTAGCTCAGTGTAGATGGCACAGGTGTGTCTCAGGTGTGCCCAGGTGTGACACAGGTGTGTCCCTAGGGCGGGATGCTGGCGGTGCGGGAGAACAGGTACATGGGGCTGGCACAGGTGTGCCTGCATCTCACTGTAGGTGACACAGGTGTGGCTGTAGGTCACTGTAGGTCACACAGGTGTGACACAGGTGTGTCTCAGGTGTATCTCAGGTAAGCCAGGTGTGTTGCAGGGCGGGATGCTGGCGGTGCGGGAGAACAGGTACATGGGGCTGGCACAGGTGTGGCTGTAGGTCACTGTAGGTGGCACAGGTGTGGCTGTGGCTCACTGTAGGTCACTGTAGATGGCACAGGTGTATCTCAGGTGACACAGGTGTGACACAGGTGTGACACAGGGGTATCTCAGGTAACCCAGGTGTGTCATTGCAGGGCGGGATGCTGGCTGTGCGGGAGAACAGGTACCCGGGGCTGGCACAGGTGTGACACAGGTGTGGCTTTAGCTCAGTGTAGGTGACACAGGTGTGGCTGTGGCTCACTGTAGGTGACACAGGTGTGTCCCAGGTGGCACAGGTGTGACACAGGTGTGCCTGTAGCTCAGTGTAGGTGACACTCAGGTGTGACACAGGTGACACAGGTGTGCCTGTATCTCACTGTAGGTGACACAGGTGTGGCTGTAGGTCACTGTAGGTGACACAGGTGTGTCCCAGGTGACACAGGTGTGACACAGGTGGCACAGGTGTGGCTGTAGGTCACTGTAGGTTACACAGGTGTGGCACAGGTGTGGCACAGGTGTGTTGTCCCTAGGGCGGGATGCTGGCCGTCCGGGAGAACAGGTACCTGGGGCTGGCACAGGTGTGGCTGTAGCTCAGTGTAGGTCACACAGGTGTGACACAGGTGACCCAGGTGTGGCTTTAGCTCACTGTAGATGGCACAGGTGTGAGTGTAGCTCACTGTAGGTGACACAGGTGTGGCTGTGGGTCAGTGTAGGTCACACAGGTGTGCCCAGGTGTGACACAGGTGTAACACAGGTGTGTCGTTGCAGGGCGGGATGCTGGCTGTCAGGGAGAACAGGTACACGGGGCTGGCACAGGTGACACAGGTGTGCCTGTATCTCACTATGGATGGCACAGGTGTGGCTGTAGCTCAGTGTAGATGGCACAGGTGTGTCTCAGGTGTGACACAGGTGTGGTTGTAGGTCACTGTAGGTGACACAGGTGTGTCCCAGGTGACACAGGTGTGGCTGTAGCTCAGTGGAGGGTACACACAGGTGTCTCAGGTGTGGCACAGGTGTGCCTGTATCTCACTATGGATGGCACAGGTGTGGCTGTAGCTCAGTGTAGGTTACACAGGTGACACCCAGGTGGCACAGGTGTGACACAGGTGGCACAGGTGTGGCTGTAGCTCAGTGTAGGTGTCTCAGGTGTGTCTCAGGTGTGGCACAGGTGACACAGGTGTGTCTCAGGTGTGCCCAGGTGTGACCCAGGTGTGTTGCAGGGCGGGATGCTGGCGGTGCGGGAGAACAGGTACAGGGGGCTGGCACAGGTGTGACACAGGTGTGCCTGTATCTCACTGTAGGTGACACAGGTGTGGCTGTGACTCACTGTAGGTCACACAGGTGTGACACAGATGACACAGGTGTGGCTGTAGCTCAGTGTAGGTCACTGTAGATGGCACAGGTGTATCTCAGGTGTGTCCCAGGTGTGCCCAGGTGTGACCCAGGTGTGTTGCAGGGCGGAATGCTGGCGGTCAGGGAGAACAGGTACATCGTGCTGGCCAAGGACTTTGAGAAGGCGTACAAAACCGTCATCAAGAAGGACGAGCAGGAGCACGAGTTCTACAAGTGACACCTGGGGGACACCTGGGGGACACCTGGGCACACCTGGGGGACACCTGGGGGACACCTGGGGCACACCTGGGCACACCTGGGGGCACACCTGGGGCGCACCTGGGGACGTTGGAATAAAGCTGAGACCGAACCGAGAGCGTCTGGGGGCGTCTGTGGGGACAGCGGGAGGGACACCTGGGGACACACCTGGGACAGGTGCGAGACACGTGGGGACACCCTGGGGACACCTGGGGACACACCTGGGACAGGTGTGACACACCTGGGGACACCCTGGGGACACCTTGGGACACCCTGGGGATACCTTGGGGACACACCTGGGACAGGTGTGAGACACCTGGGGACACATTGGGGGCACCTTGGGGACACCTTGGGGACACTTTGGGGACACTTGGGGACACCTGGGGACACACCTGGGACAGGTGTGACACACCTGGGGACACCCTGGGGACACATTGGGGACACCTTGGGGACACTTTGGGGACACCTGGGGACACACTTGGGACAGGTGTGACACACCTGGGGACACACCTGGGACACCTTGGGGACACACCTGGGACAGGTGTGAGACACCTGGGGACACCCTGGGGACACAGGGGACAGACTTGGGGACACCCCTGTGGACTTGGGGACACCTGGGGACACTTTGGGGACATACTGGGGACACACCTGGGACAGGTGTGACACACCTGAGAACGCCCTGGGGACACCTGGGGACACGCTGGGGGAGGATTTGGGGACACGGGGACAACCTGGGGGTGGACACAGGGACACCAGGAGGGGCTCGGGGACACCCCTGGGGACACCAGGACATCTCTGGGGATGGACTTGGGGACATTCCTGGGGACACTCAGGGGGACACAGGGACAGGGATGGGGACACGGGGACACTTTGGGGACACCAAGATCTCTCTGGAGACACCGGGAGGGGCACGGGGACACCCTTGGGGACTTGGGGACATGGCTGGGGACACGGGGAGGGACAGAGGGACACGGGGGAGGACACGGGGACACTGCTGGGGACATCAGGACACCCTTGGGGACACCGGGATGGACACAGGGACAGAGTTGGGGACACGGGGACAACGTGGGGAGGGACTTGGGGACACCGGGAGGGACTTGGGGACACCTTGAGAAGGCGGGGACATCGCTGGGGACACCGGGGGGGGGGGACACGGGGACACTTTGGGGACACTGGGGACAATGTGGGGGACACTGGGGTGGACACGGGGACAAGGGGAGGGACTTGGGGACAGCCCTGGGGGACACCTTGGGGACACTGAGGGGGACACGGGGAGAGAGTTGGGGACTTGGGGACAGGGACTTGGGGACACCTTTGGGGACACCAGGAGATCCCTGGGGACACCCCTGGGGACACCGGGAGGGACACGGGGACACTGCTGGGGACACCAGGAGATCCCTGGGGACACCCTTGGGGACACCGGGAGGGACACGGGGACACTGCTGGGGACACAGGGGGACACCCCTGGGGACTTGGGGACCTCCTTGGCAAGGCGGGGACACCCTTGGGGACACCCCTGGGGACATGGGGACAACGTGGGGGACACGGGGAGGGACACGGGGACAGGGATGGGGACACGGGGACACCGCTGGGGACACTTGGGGATGGACTTGGGGACACCCTGGGGACTTGGGGACACTTTGGGAAGGCGGGGACATCGCTGGGGACAGAGTTGGGGACATGAGGACATCTCTGGGGAGGGACTTGGGGACACTTTGGGGACACCAGGAGATCACTGGGGACACCGGGAGGGACTTGGTGACCTCCTTGGGGACACGGGGACATTGCTGGGGACACCCCTGGGGACACGGGGAGGGACACGGGGACATCCTTGGGGACACCGGAACAGAGTTGGGGACACGGGGACACTTTGGGGACACTGAGAGGGACATGGGGACACCCCTGGGGACACCTTGGGGACACTCAGGAGATCCCTGGGGACACCCTGGGAAGGCAGGGACATGGCTGGGGACACCTTGGGGACATCCTTGGGGACACCCTGGGGACACTGGGACAGGGATGGGGACACCGGGAGGGACTTGGGGACATCGCAGGGGACACAGGGACAGAGGGACACGGGGGAGGACACGGGGACACTGCTGGGGACACCTTGGGGACACTCAGGGGGACACGGGGACAGAGCTGGGGACACGGGGACATCCTTGGGGACACCGGGACGTTCCTGGTGACACCGGGAGGGACTTGGGGACACCCCTGGGGACTTGGGGACATCGCTGGGGGCACGGGGACAGACAGAGGGACACCGGGGAGGGACACGGGGACACCCCTGGGGACACCTGGGGGACACGGGGAGGGACAGAGGGAGGGACATGGGGACATCTCTGGGGATGAACTCGGGGACACCTTTGGGGACAACCTTGGGGACTTGGGGACATGGCTGGGGACACGGGGAGGGACAGAGGGACAGGGATGGGGACACTGGGGACAGAGTTGGGGACACCAGGACACCCTTGGGGACACCGGGATGGACACAGGGACAGAGTTGGGGACACCTTGGGGACACCCTTGGGGACACCCTGGGGACACTGGGACAGGGATGGGGACACTGGGAGGGACTTGGGGACATCGCAGGGGACACAGGGACAGAGTTGGGGACAAGGAGACAACCTGGGGGACACCAGGAGATGACTGGGGACACCTTTGGGGACTTGAGGACATGGCTGGGGACACCGGGAGGGACAGAGGGACACGGGGGAGGACACGGGGACACTGCTGGGGACACCAGGACACCCTTGGGGACACGGGGACATCTCTGGGAACATCTTGGGGACACTCAGGGGGACACAGGGACACCCCTGGGGACACTGGGAGGGACTTGGGGGTCACCTTGGGAAGGTGGGGACATCGCTGGGGACAGCCCTGGGGACACCGGGACAGAGGGGCACAGGGATGGACATGGGGACACTGTTGGGGGACACCCTGGGGACACTGGGACAGGGATGGGGACACTGGGAGGGACACAGGGACACCCCTGGGGACACTGGGACAGCCTTGGGGACACCGGGGAAGACAGAGGGACATCCTTGGGAACACAAGGACATCTCTGGGGATGGACCTGGGGACACCGGGAGGGACACGGGGACATCCTTGGGGACACCTTTGGGACACTTGGGGACACCTGAGGACAGGTGTGACACACCTGGGGACACCTTGGGGACACCTGGGGACACCGCTGGGGACACTCTGGGGACACTGGGACAGCCTTGGGGACAAGGGGAGGGACAGAGGGACATCCTTGGGGACACGGGGACATCCTTGGGGATGGACCTGGGGACACCGGGAGGGACTTGGGGACAACTCTGGGGACACAGGGACAGAGTTGGGGGTGTGGGGACAGGGATGAGGACACCAGGACACCCTTGGGGACATTGCTGGGGACACAGGGACAGAGCTGGGGACACGGGGACAACCTGGGGGACACCTGGGGGACACGGGGAGGGACAGAGGGACAGGGATGGGGACACTGGGGACAGAGTTGGGGACACCCCTGGGGACATCCTTGGGGACACTGGGGGGGAGGATTTGGGGACAGGGATGGGGACACATTGGGGACACGGGGACAGCGAGGGGGACACCGGGATGGACACGGGGACATGGGGAGGGACACGGGGACACCCCTGGGGACTTGGGGACATTGCTGGGGACACCCCTGGGGACAGAGGGACATCCTTGGGGACACGGGGACATCTCTGGGGATGGACTTGGGGACACCGGGGGGGACACGGGGACAACTTAGGGAAGGCGGGGACATCGCTGGGGACACAGGGACAGAGTTGGGGACACGGGGACAACCTGGAGGGACACGGGGGAGGACACGGGGACACTGCTGGGGACACCGGGGATGGACACAGGGACACCCCTGGGGACACCTTGGGGACACTGGGAGGGACAGAGGGACAGGGATGGGGACCCGGGGACAGAGTTGGGGACACCCCTGGGGACACTGGGGGGGAGGATTTGGGGACAGGGATGGGGACACACTGGGGACACGGGGACAGCGTGGGGGACACCGGGAGGGACACGGGGACATGGGGAGGGACACAGGGGACAGAGGGACACCCTTGGGGACACGGGGACAGCCCTGGGGACACCAGGAGATCACTGGGGACACCCTTGGGGACACCTTGGGGACGTCGCTGGGGACACGGGGAGGGACAGAGGGACAGGGATGGGGACACGGGGACGCCCTTGGGGACACGGGGACAGAGCTGGGGGACATCTTGGGGACACTTTGGGGACACCCTGGGGACACTGGGACAGGGATGGGGACACTGAGAGGGACTTGGGGACACCCTGGGGACTTGGGGACATCGCTGAGGACACCGAGAGGGACAGAGGGACACGGGGAAGGACATGGGGACACCCCTGGGGACACTTTGGGGACACCTTGGGGACAACGTGGGGACAGAGGGAACAAAGGGGGGGGGGGGGGTCGCCCCTCCCCCCTCCCCCACCCCAAAATCCCCCAAATTTTCTTCCTTTTTTTGGTTTTGTTTTGTTTGAGCTCCCGGGGGGGTCTCCCCTCCCCCCCCCCCCAAAAAAAGTGGGGGCGGGGCCGCCCCTCCCCCCCTCCCCTCCCCTCCCCCCCCCCAATTAGCGCCGGGCAATAACGAAGCGGAAACACCGGGTGGGGGTTGGGGGGGGGTTGTGCAATTAATTACAATCGCGGTAATTACAAACGTGGGGGGGGAGGGGCGTGGCCGAGGCGGCGCGGGGTCAGGGGTCAGGGGTCAGGGGTCACTGCGGGGTCCCCTCGGGGGTCCCGGCCGGCCCCTCCCCCCCCCCCCGCTGCTGCAGCTGTGCCCGCAGGGCGGCGTTCTCGCCCCGCAGCTCCTCCACCTGGGGACCCAAAAACACCCAAAATCAGCCCAAAATCGGCCTTTTTCGCCCCAAAATGCCCCGAATTCGGCTTTTTTAGCCCCCAAAACCCCCAAATTCCCCCTTTTTAACCCCCAAAAAACCCCAAATTCGGCTTTTTGGACCCCAAATTCGGCTTTTTTAGCCCCAAATTCCCCCAAATTCAACCCCCAAACCCCCAAATTCCACTTTTTTAGCCCCAAACTCGGCTTTTTTAGCCCCCAAAACCCCCCAAATTTCCCCCAAATTCCCCCAAATTCCGGTTTTGCCCCCAAAACCCCAAATTCCACCCCAAAAACCCCCAAATTCCCCCTTTTTCACCCCAAAAAAACCCCGAATTCCACCCCAAAAACCCCCAAATTCCGCCTTTTTAACCCCAATTTTCCCCAAAATTCCGCTTTTTTAGCCCCAAATTCCGCTCTTTTCACCCCAAAAACCCCCGAATTCCCCCTTTTTCACCCCAAAAAACCCCCAAATTCCGCTTTTTGAACCCCAAATTCTGCTTTTTTAGCCCCAAATTCCGCTTATCTCACCCCAAAAACCCCCAGATTCCCCTCAACCCCCCCAAATTCCACTTTTTTAGCCCCAAAAACCCCAAATTTCCCCTTTTTCACCCCCAAATTCTCCCTTTTTAACCCCCCAAAAACCCCAAATTCGGCTTTTTTAGCCCCAAATTCCCCCGAATTCAATCCCAAAACGCCCAAATTCCGCTTTTTTCACCCCAATTTTTCCCCCAAATTCCCTCTTTTCCACCCCAAAAACTCCAAATTCAACCCCAAAACCCCCAAATTCCACTTTTTTAGACCCAAATTTGGCTTTTTTAGCCCCCCAAGCACCCAAATTCCCCCAAATCCACCCAAATTCCAGTTTTGCCCCCAAAACCCCAAATTCCACCCCAAAAACCCCAAATTCCACCTTTTTAACCCCCAAAAAACCCCAAATTTCCCGCAAATTCTCCCAAATTTCCCCCAAATTCCCCCAAATTCAACTCCAAAACCCCCAAATTCGTCTTTTTTCGCCCCAAATTCCCCCAAACTCCACCCCAAAACCCCCAAATTTCCCCTTTTTCACCCAAAAACCACCCCAAATTTGGCTTCTTTAGCCCCCAAAACCCCCAAATTTCCCCCAAATCCACCCAAATTCCGTTTTTGCCCCAAAAAACCCAAATTCCACCCCAAAACCCCCAAATTCGACCCCCAAAACCCCCAAATCCCACCTTTTTAACCCCAAATTTGGCTTTTTTCACCCCAAAAACCCCCAAATTCCATTTTTTAACCCCCAAACCCCCCAAATTCAACCCCAAAACCCCCAAATTCCCCCCCAAAACCCCCAAATTCGGCTTTTTTAGCCCCAAATTCCCCCAAATTCCTCTTTTTCAGCCCCAAATTCGGCTTTTTTATCCCCCCAAGCACCCAAATTCCCCCAAATCCACCCAAATTCCGGTTTTGCCCCAAAACCCCCAAATTCCACCCAAAAAGCCCCAAATCCCACCTTTTTAACCCCAAATTCCCCCAAATTTGGCTTTTTTCACCCCAAAAACCCCCAAATTCAACCCTAAATTCCCCCAAATTCCGCTTTTTTAGCCCCAAATTCCGCTCTTTTCACCCCAAAAGCCCCCAAATTCCCCCAAATTCCACCCCAAAACCCCCCAAATTCCGCTTTTTTCACCCCAATTTTTCCCCCAAATTCCCCCTTTTTCAGCCCCAAAAAACCCCAAATTCCACCCCAAAAACCCCCAAATTCTGCTTTTTTAGCCCCAAATTCGGCTTTTTCACCCCAAATCCCCCCAAATTCCACCCCAAACACCCCCGAATTCCCCCTTTTTCACCCCAAAAAAACCCCCAAATTCCACTTTTTGAACCCCAAAACCCCCAAATTCCGCTTTTTAGCCCCAAATTCTGCTCTTTTCACCCCAAAAAACCCCAAATTCCCCCTTTTTAACCCCCCAAAACCCCCCAAATTCGGCTTTTTTAGCCCCAAATTCCCCCAAATTCAACCCCAAAACCCCCAAATTCCACTTTTTTCACCCCAAATTTGGCTTTTTTAGCCCCCAAAAACCCCCAAATTTCCCCCAAATTCCCCCAAATTCCGGTTTTGCTCCCAAAACCCCAAATTCCACCCCAAAAACCCCCAAATTCCACCTTTTTAACCCCAAAAAAACCCCGAATTCCACCCCAAAAACCCCCAAATTCCGCCTTTTTAACCCCAAAAAACCCCCAAAATCGGCCTTTTTCACCCCAAAATCGGCTTTTTCACCCCCAAAAACCCCCAAATTCCACCCCCCAAAAACCCCAAATTCCGCTTTTTTCACCCCAAAACCCCCAAATTCCGCTTTTTAGCCCCAAATTCTGCTCTTTTCACCCCCAAAACCCCCAAATTCCATTTTTTAACCCCCAAACCCCCCAAATTCAACCCCCAAAACCCCAAATTCCCCCCCAAAAAACCCCAAATTCGGCTTTTTTAGGCCCAAATTTCCCCCAAATTCCGCTTTTTCGCCCCAAAAACCCCAAATTCCGCCCCAAAACCCCCCCAAATTCTGCTTTTTTTAGCTCCAAATTCGTCTTTTTTAGCCCCAAATTCCGCTCTTTTCACCCCAAAAACCTCCAAATTCCCCCTTTTTCAGCCCCCAAAAACCCCAAATTCCACCCCAAAAACCCCCAAATTCCGCTTTTTTAGCCCCAAATTCGGCTTTTTCACCCCAAAAACCTCCCAAATTCCACCCCAAACACCCCCGAATTCCCCCTTTTTCACCCCAAAAAACCCCAAATTCCACTTTTTGAACCCCAAAACCCCCAAATTCCGCTTTTTAGCCCCAAATTCTGCTCTTTTCACCCCCAAAACCCCCAAATTCCATTTTTTAACCCCCAAACCCCCCAAATTCAACCCCCAAAACCCCAAATTCCCCCCCAAAAAACCCCAAATTCGGCTTTTTTAGGCCCAAATTTCCCCCAAATTCCGCTTTTTCGCCCCAAAACCCCCAAATTCCGCCCCAAAACCCCCCCAAATTCTGCTTTTTTTAGCTCCAAATTCGTCTTTTTTAGCCCCAAATTCCGCTGTTTTCACCCCAAAAACCTCCAAATTCCCCCTTTTTCAGCCCCAAAAAACCCCAAATTCCACCCCAAAAACCCCCAAATTCCGCTTTTTTAGCCCCAAATTCGGCTTTTTCACCCCAAAAACCTCCCAAATTCCACCCCAAACACCCCCGAATTCCCCCTTTTTCACCCCAAAAAACCCCAAATTCCACTTTTTGAACCCCAAATTCCCCCAAATTCCGCTTTTTAGCCCCAAATTCTGCTCTTTTCACCCCAAAAACTCCCAAATTCCAATTTTTAACCCCCAAACCCCCCAAATTCAACCCCAAAACCCCCAAATTCCCCCCAAAAAACCCCAAATTCGGCTTTTTTAGCCCCAAATTCCCCCGAATTCAATCCCAAAACGCCCAAATTCCGCTTTTTTCACCCCAATTTTTCTCCCAAATTCCCTCTTTTCCGCCCCAAAAACTCCAAATTCCACCCCCAAAACCCCCAAATTCCGCTTTTTAGCCCCAAATTCTGCTCTTTTCACCCCAAAAACCCCAAATTCCCCCTTTTTAACCCCCCCAAAACCCCCAAATTCGTCTTTTTTAGCCCCAAATTCCCCCAAATTCAACCCCAAAACCCCCAAATTCCACTTTTTTAGCCCCAATTTTGGCTTTTTTAGCCCCCCAAGCACCCAAATTCCCCCAAATTCCCCCAAATTCCGGTTTTGCCCCAAAACCCCCAAATTCCACCCAAAAAGCCCCAAATTCGACCCCCAAAACCCCCAAATTCAACCCTAAATTCCCCCAAATTCCGCTTTTTTAGCCCCAAATTCCGCTCTTTTCACCCCAAAAGCCCCCAAATTCCCCCAAATTCAACCCCAAAAGCCCCCAAATTCCTCCTTTTTCACCCCAAAAAAACCCAAATTCCACCCCAAAAACCCCCAAATTCCGCTTTTTTAGCCCCAAATTCGGCTTTTTCACCCCAAAAACCTCCAAATTCCACCCCAAACACCCCCGAATTCCCCCTTTTTCACCCCAAAAAAACCCCCAAATTCCGCTTTTTGAACCCCAAATTCCCCCAAATTCCGCTTTTTTAGCCCCAAATTCTGCTCTTTTCACCCCAAAAACCCCCAAATTCCAATTTTTAACCCCCAAAAACCCCAAATTTCCCCCAAATCCACCCAAATTCCGGTTTTGCCCCAAAAAACCCAAATTCCACCCAAAAACCCCCAAATTCGACCCCCAAAACCCCCAAATCCCACCTTTTTAACCCCAAATTCCCCCAAATTTGGCTTTTTTCACCCCAAATTCCCCCAAATTCCCCCAAATTCAACCCCCAAAACCCCAAATTCCCCCTTTTTCACCCAAAAAAACCCCAATTCCGCTTTTTAGCCCCAGATTTCCCCCCAATTCTCCCTTTTTTGCCCCAAAACCCCCAAATTCCGCCCCAAAATCCCCCTTTTTTAGCCCCAAATTCGTCTTTAGCCCCCAACCCCCCCAAATTCAACTCCAAAAACCCCAAATTCGTCTTTTTTAGCCCCAAATTCCCCTGAATTCCACCCCAAAACCCCCAAATTCCGCTTTTTTTACCCCAAAACCCCCGAATTCCACTTTTTCAGCCCCAAATTTGGCTTTTTTAGCCCCCCAAAACCCCCAAATTTCCCCCAAATTCCCCCAAATTCCGGTTTTGCCCCAAAACCCCCAAATTCCACCCAAAAAGCCCCAAATCCCACCTTTTTAACCCCAAATTCCCCCAAATTTGGCTTTTTTCACCCCAAAAACCCCCAAATTCAACCCTAAATTCCCCCAAATTCCGCTTTTTTAGCCCCAAATTCCGCTCTTTTCACCCCAAAAGCCCCCAAATTCCCCCAAATTCAACCCCAAAAGCCCCCAAATTCCTCCTTTTTCACCCCAAAAAACCCCAAATTCCACCCCAAAACCCCCCAAATTCCGCTTTTTTAGCCCCAAATTCGGCTTTTTCACCCCAAAAACCCCCAAATTCCACCCCAAACACCCCCGAATTCCCCCTTTTTAACCCCCCAAAAACCCCCAAATTCCACCCCCAAAACCCCAAATTCCCCCCCAAAAAAACCCAAATTCGGCTATTTTAGCCCCAAATTCCCCCAAATTCAACCCCAAAACCCCCAAATTCCACATTTTTAGCCCCAAATTTGGCTTTTTTAGCCCCCAAAAACCCCCAAATTTCCCCCAAATTCCCCCAAATTCCGGTTTTGCCCCAAAGCCCCCAAATTCCACCCAAAAAGCCCCAAATCCCACCTTTTTAACCCCAAATTCCCCCAAATTTGGCTTTTTTCACCCCAAAAACCCCCAAATTCAACCCTAAATTCCCCCAAATTCAACCCCAAAAACCCCAAATTCCCCCCTTTTCACCCCAAATTCCCCCAAATTCAACCCCAAAAACCCCAAATTCCGCTTTTTTCACCCAAAAAACCCCCAAATTCCGCTTTTTTCACCCCAATTTTTCCCCCAAATTCCCCCTTTTTCAGCCCCAAAAAACCCCAAATTCCACCCCAAAACCCCCCAAATTCCCCTTTTTTAGCCCCAAATTCGGCTTTTTCACCCCCAAAACCCCAAATTCCCCCCCAAAAACCCCCAAATTCGGCTTTTTTAGCCCCAAATTCCCCCAAATTCAACCCCAAAACGCCCAAATTCCGCTTTTTTAGTCCCAAATTTGGCTTTTTTAGCCCCCAAAAACCCCCAAATTTCCCCCAAATCCACCCAAATTCCGTTTTTGCCCCAAAAACCCCAAATTCCACCCCAAAAAGCCCAAGTTCCACCTTTTTAACCCCAAAAAACCCCCAAATTTCCCCCAAATTCCCCCAAATTCGGCTTTTTTCACCCCCAAAACCCCCAAATTTCCCCTTCTTCACCCCCCAAAAACCCCAAATTTGGGTTTTTAGCCCCAAATCCCCCCAAATTCAACCCCAAAAAACCCCAAATTCCCCCAAATTTTCCAAAATTCCCCCAAATTCCCCCCAAATTCCCCTCCAAAGCCCCCAAATTTACCCCAAAATGTCCCCAAAATCTCCCCAAAATTCTCCTCAAATCCATTTTTCCCCCGATTTCCCCCCAAAATTCCACCCCCAAAACCCCAAATTCCCCTTTTTTCACCCCAAAACCCCCAAATTTTCCCCCAAAATCCCCCAAATTCCCCCAATTTTCCCCAAAATCTCCCCCAAATTCCCCTAAATCCCCCCAAATTTTCCCCCAAATCTCCCAATTTCCCCCCAAATTCCCCCTAAAATCCCCAAAATCCCCCCAAAATCCCCAAATTTTCCCCCAAAATCCCCCCAAATTTCCCCAAATTCCCCCAATTTCACCCCAAAATCCCCCATTTTCATTTCCCCGCCCCTTTTTTTTTTCTCAATGAACCCCCCCGTGGGAACCCCGCCAACACCTGGGCGTGCCCAATGCCCAAATAAGGACAACGCCCCGCCCACATGGGCGTGGCCACGGCGCTGAGGGGGCGTGTCTTTCTCATTGACGCCGCCATTTTCTGGGCGGATTTTTTTCGGGATTTTTTGGGGGATTTTTTCCGCGATTTTTTCCCCGATTTTCCCGGGGATTTTTCCCGCCATTCCGGGCTGTCGCGACATGTCGTGACATGCCCCACCTGCTGCCGCAGCAGGGCGTTGTCCAGCCGCAGCCGCTCGGCCTCCTGCAGCGCCTCCTGCAGCCGCTGGTTGCTCTGCCGCAGCTCCCGCACGTAATCGCAGGCCTTGGACAGGATCCCGCCCTTGCTCTGCCCAAAAAAACCCCAAAAATCCCCAAAATTCGCTCACCTGGGGGGGCCCAAAACTCACCTGGGGGGGCCCCAAAACTCACCTGGGAGCCCAGCCCAAAATTCCCCCCGAAATCCCCATTTTTCTCCCCAAATTCCCCCAAATTCTCCTGAATTTCCCCCAAAATTCCCCAAAATTTCCCCAAATTCTCCTGAATTTCCCCCCAAAATTCCCAAAATTCACTCACCTGGGGGGGCCCCAAAACTCACCTGGGGGCCCGACCCAAAATTCCCCCCGAAATCCCCCAAAATCCCCCAAAATCCCCATTTTTCTCCCCAAATTTCCCCCAAATTATCCTGAATTTCCCCCAAAATTCCCCCAAATTGCCCCAAATTATCCCAAATTTCCCCCAAATTTCCCCAATTTCCCCCAAATTATCCAAAATTTTCCCAAAATTTCCCCAAATTTCCCCAAAATCCCCCAAATTCCCCCCCAAATCCACCCAAATTTGCCCCAAATGCCCCAAATTTCCCCTAAAATCCCCCAAAAATTCCCCTGGGAAACCCAAAATTCACCTGAGAGGCCCAAAATTCGCTCACCTGGGGGGGCCCCAAAACTCACCTGGGGGCCCGACCCAAAATTCCCCCCAAAATCCCCCAAAATCCCCATTTTTCTCCCCAATTTCCCCCAAATTATTCTGAATTTCCCCCAAAATTCCCCCAAAATCCTCCAAATTTCCCCCCAAATCCACCATTTTTCTCGCCAAATTCCCACAGTTTTGCCCCAAATCCCCCAAATTTCCCCCAAATTCCCCCAATTGTCCCCAAAATCCCCCAATTTTGCCCAAAATCCCCCAAATTTTGCCCAAAATCCCCCAAATTTGCCCCAATTTTCCCCAAAATCCCCCGAAAATTCACCTGGGACCCCCAAAATGAAACGGGGGCGGGGGCCAAAACTCACCTGGGGGCCCGACCCAAAATTCCCTCCGAAATCCCCATTTTTCTCCCCAAATTCCCCCAAATTATCCCGAATTTCCCCCAAATTTCCCCAAAATCCCTCAAATTTCCCCCAAATTCCCCCAAATTTCCGCCGAAATGCCCCCAAATTCCCCCAAATTTCTCCCAAAATCCCCCAAATTTTGCCCAAAATCGCTCAAATTTTCCCCAAATTCCCCCTATTTCTGCCAAAATGCCCCAAAATTCCCCTAAATTTTGCCCAAAATCCCCCAAATTTGCCCCAATTTTCCCCAAATTCCCCCCAAAATCCCCTGAAAATTCACCTGGGGGGACCCAAAAACTCACCTGGGAGCCCGACCCAAAATTCCCCCCAAATTCCCCCAAATTTCCCAAAATCCCCCAAATTTCCCCCAAATTCCCCCATATTTCTGCCAAAATGCCCCAAAATCCCCCCAAATTCCCCCAAATTTTCCCAAAATTCCCCATTTTTTTTCCATAAAATCCTCCCAAATCCCCCCAAAATCTCCAAAATTCTTCCCCAAATCCCCCAAATTCCCCCCAAAATCCCCAAATTTCCCCCAAAATCTCCCAAATTTCCCCCAAATTTCCCCCCAAATTCCCCATTTTTTTTTCCACAAAATCCCCCCAATTCCTCCCAAAATTCCCCCAAATTCCCCCAAACTTCCACCAAAATTCCCCCAATCCCCCCAAAATCTCCAAAATTTTTCCAAAATCCCCCCAAATCCCCCAAAATCTCCAAAATTCTTCCCAAAATCCCCAAATTTCCCCCCAAATTTCCCCAAAATCCCCAAATTTCCCCCCAAATTCCCCAAAGTCCCCAAATCCCCCACAAATTTCCCCAAAATCCCCAAATTTCCCCCAAATTCCCCCAAATTTCCCCCCAAATCCCCCAAATTCCCCATTTTTTCCCACAAAATCTCCCCAATTCCTCCCAAATTTCCCCTAAAATCCCCCCAAATCTCCAAAATTTTTCCCAATTTCCCCCAAATTTCCCCCAAATTCCCCAAATTTCCCCCCAAATTTCCCCAAAATTCCCCAAATTTCCCCCAAAATCCCCCCAAATCCACCATTTTTCTCGCCAAATTCCCCCAAATTCCCCCGAATTTTCCCAAAATTCCCCCAATCCCCCCAAATTCTCCCACATTCCCCCAATTCCTCCAAATTCCCCCAATTTCCCCCAAAATCTCCAAAATTTTTCCCAAATTCCCCCAAAATCCCTCATTTTTTCCAAAAAATCCCCCAAATTTCCCCAAATTTTTCCCAAAATCCCCCAGAATTCCCCCAAAATTCCCCAAATTCCCCCCAAAATCCCCAAATTTCCCCCAAATCTCCCCAAAATCTCCAAAATTTTTCCCAAAATCCCCAAAATTCCCCCAAAATCCCCAAATTCCCCCCAAATTTTCCCCATAAAACCCCCCAATTTCCCCCAAAATTCCCCAAATTCCCCCCAAAATTCCCCCATTTTTTTCATATAATCCCCCCCAAATCCCCCAAAATTTTTCCCAAATTCCCCAAAATTCCCCCAAATTCCCCCAAAATCCCCAAATTCCCCCAAATTTCCCCCAAAATCCCCCATTTTTTTTCCACAAAATCCCCCCAATTCCTCCCAAAATTCCCCCAATCCCCCCAAAATCTCCAAAATTTTTCCAAAATCCCCCCAAATTCCCCCCCAAAATCCCCATTTTTCCCCCCAAATTCCCCCAAAATTCCCCAAAATTCTCCCCAAATCCCGTTTTTTTTCCACAAAATCCCCAAAATCCCCCAAATTCCCAATTTTTTCCTACAAAATCTCCCCAATTCCTCCCAAATTTCCCCTAAAATCCCCCCAAAATCTCCAAAATTTTTCCCAATTTCCCCAAATCCCCCAAATCCCCCCAAATCCCCCAAATTTCCCCCCAAATTCCCCATTTTTTTCTACAAAATCCCCCCAAATTCCCCCCAAATTCTCCAAAATTTTTCCCAAATTCCCCCAAATCCCCCCAAATTTCCCCCAAAATCCCCCAAATTCTCCCAAAATCTCCCCCAAATTTCCCCAAAATCCCCCAGTTTTCCCCATAATTCCCCCAAACTTCCACCAAATTCCCCCCAAATCCCCCCAAATTTCCCCCCAAATTCCCCCAAAATTCCCCATTTTTTTCACAAAATCCCCCCAAATCCCCCCAAAATCTCCAAAGTTCTTCCCAAAATTCCCCCAAATTCCCCCCAAAATCCCCCAAAATTCCCCCAAAATCCCCAAATTCCCCCAAATTTCCCCCAAATTTCCCCCCAAAATCCCCCAAAATCTCCAAAATTTTTCCCAAATTTCCCCCAAATTCCCCCCAAATTCCCCCCAAAATCCCCCCAAATTCCCCCAAATCTCCCCAAAATCCCCAAATTCCCCCAAATTCCCCCAAATTTCCCCCCAAAATCCCCCCAAATCCGCATTTTTTCCCACAAAATCCCCCCAAATTCCTCAAAATTCCCCCAAAATTCCCCATTTTTTTTCCACAAAATCCTCCCAAATCCCCCCAAAATCTCCAAAATTTTTCCCAAAATCCCCAAATTTCCCCCAAAATCCCCAAATTTCCCCCAAATTCCTCCAAAATCCCCAAATTTTCCCCAAAATCCCCCAAATTCTCCCAAAATCTCCCCCAAATCCCCCCAAAATCCCCAAATTTCCCCCAAATTCCCCCCAAATCCCCAAATTTCCCCCAAATTCCCCCAAATTTCCCCCAAAATCCCCCAAAATTCCCCATTTTTTCCCCACAAAATCCCCCCAAATCCCCCCGAAATCTCCAAAATTTTTACCAAAATTCCCCAAAATTCCCCCAAATTCACCCCAAATTTTCCCCAAATCCCCCCAAACACCCCAAAATCCCCCAAAATCCCCATTTTTTTCCCACAAAATCCCCCCAAATTCCTCAAAATTCCCCCAAAATTCCCCATTTTTTTTTCCACAAAATCCTCCCAAATCCCCCCAAAATCTCCAAAATTTTTCCCAATTTCCCCAATTCCCCCAAATTCCTCAAATTCCCCCAAAATTCCCCATTTTTTCCCACAAAATCCCCCCAAATTCCTCAAAATTCCCCCAAAATTCCCCATTTTTTTTCCACAAAATCCTCCCAAATCCCCCCAAAATCTCCAAAATTTTTCCCAAAATCCCCAAATTTCCCCCAAAATCCCCAAATTTCCCCCAAATTCCTCCAAAATCCCCGAATTTCCCCCAAAATCCCCCAAATTCTCCCAAAATCTCCCCCAAATTTCCCCAAAATCCCCCCAAATCCCCCCAAAATCCCCAAATTTCCCCCAAATTCCCCCCAAATCCCCAAATTTCCCCCAAATTCCCCCAAATTTCCCCCAAAATCCCCCAAAATTCCCCATTTTTTTCCACAAAATCCCCCCAAATCCCCCCAAAATCCCCAAATTTCCCCCAAATTCCCCCAAATTCACCCCAAATTTTCCCCAAATCCCCCCAAACCCCCCAAAATTCCCCCAAAATTCCCCATTTTTTCCCACAAAATCTCCCCAATTCCTCCCAAATTTCCCCTAAAATCCCCCAAAAATCTCCAAATTTCCCCCAAAATCCCCAAATTTCCCCCCAAAATCCCCAAATCCCCCCCAAATTCCCCCCCAATCTCACCGCCCCGGATTTTCCGCCGTCGGCGCCGCAGTCGGGGATGATCTTGGAGAGCTGCACGATCCAGTTGTTGATCTTGTCCCGGCGCCGCCGCTCCACTGCCGGGGGGATTTGGGGCGAATTTGGGACATTTTGGGAAAATTTGGGTGAAAATTGGGGAAAATTGGGGAAATTTGGGTGAAATTTGGGGGAAAATTGGGGGAAATTCGGGGGAAATTTGGGTGAAAATGGGGTAAAAACGGGGGAAAATTGAGCAAAAATGGGGTAAAACCGGGTGAAATTTGGGCAAAAAAGGGGGGGAAATGGGGGTTTGGGGGCATTTGGGGGGATTTGGGGAAAATTTGGGTGAAATTTGGGTGAAATTTGGGTGAAATTTGGGGGAATTTGGGTAAAAATGGGGGAAAATTGGGCAAAAACAGGGGAAATTTGAGTGAAAATTGGGGAAATTTGGGGAAATTTGGGGGAAATTTGGGGGAAAATTAGGCAAAAATTGGGAGAAAATTGGGGAAATTTGGGTGGAATTTGGGGGGATTTGGGGGAAATTTGGGGGAAAATGGGGGATTTGGGGAAAATTTGGGTGAAATTTGGGTGAAATTTGAGCAAAAATTGGGCAAAACCAAGGGAAATTTGGGGAGAAAATGGGAGAAATTGGGGGAAAATTGAGCAAAAATGGGGGGGAAATGGGGGTTTGGGGGCATTTGGGGGGATTTGGGGGAAATTTGAAGAAATTTGGGGGAAAAATTGGGAACATTTTGGGGGATTTGGGGAAAATTTGGGGGAAATTTGGGCAAAAATGGGGGAAATTTGAGTGAAAATGGGGGACATTTGGGGGAAATTTGGGGGAATTTGGGAGAAAATTGAGAGAAAATTGGGAGAAAATTGGGGAAATTTGGGGGAAATTTGGGGACATTTTGAGGGATTTGGGGAAAATTTGGGACATTTGGGGACATTTGGGGAAAATTTGGGGAAAAATTTGGGGAAAAATTTGGGTGAAATTTGGGCAAAAACGGCAAAAACGGGGGAAATTTGGGGATAAATTTGGGGACAAATTTGGGGAAAAATTGGGCAAAAAATGGGGTAAAAATGGGGAGAAAATGGGGGTTGGGGACATTTTGGGAATTTGGGGTGAAATTTGGGGAAATTTGGGGAAATTTGGGGGAAATTTGGGGAAATTTGGGGGAAATTTGGGGGGATTTGGGAGAATTTGGGGGAATTTGGGGGAAATTTGGGGACATTTTGGGGAAATTTGGGGGGAAATTTGGGGAAAATTGGGGTTGGGGACATTTTGGGAAAATTTGGGTGAAATTTGGGGAAAATTTGGGGATTTTTGGGGAAATTTGGGCAAAAATGGGGGAAATGTGAGTGAAAATTGGGGAAATTTGGGGAAAAATGGGGGATTTGGGGAAAATTTGCGGGAATTTGGGTGAAATTTGGGCAAAAAACGGGGGAAATTTCAGTGAAAATTGGGAGAAAATTGGGCAAAAATGGGGGAAATTTGGGGGAAATTTGGGGAGAAAATGGGGTTTGGGGACATTTTGGGAAATTTGGGGACATTTAGGGGGATTTGGGGAAAAAATTTGGGGAAATTTGGGGAAAATTTGGGTAAAATCTGGGTGAAAATTGGGCAAAAAACGGGGCAAAAGTGGGGGAAATTTGGGGAAAATTTGGGGAGAAAATTGGGGAAATTTGGGGGAATTTGGGTGAAATTTGGGGAAAATTTGGGGGAAATTTGAGTGAAAATCGGGGAAATTTGGGGAGAAAATTGGGAGAAAATTGGGGAAATTTGGGGGAATTTGGGTGAAATTTGGGGAAAATTTGGGTGAAATTTGAGTGAAAATTGGGGAAATTTGGGGGAATTTGGTGGAAATTTGGGGGAAAATTGGGGGAAATTTGGGGAAAATTTGGGGAAAATTTGGGAGAAAATTGGGGAAATTTGGGTGGAAATTTGGGTGGAAATTGGGGGAAAATTTGGGTGAAATTTGGGGGAATTTATGCGAAATTTGAGCGAAAATTGGGGAAATTTGGGGGAAATTTGGGAAAATTTTGGAGATTTTGGGGGGTTTTGGGGGGATTATATGGAAAAAAATGGGGAATTTTTGGAGAATTTGAGTGAAAATTGGGAGAAAATTGGGAACATTTGGAAAAAAATTGGGTGAAATTTGGGGAAATTCAGGTGAAATTTGGGGAGAAAATTGGGGAAATTTGGAAGAAATTTGGGGAGAAAATGGGGTTTGGGGACAATTTGGGTGAAATTTGGGGGAATTTGGGGACATTTGGGGGAAATTTGGGGAAAATTTGAGAAAAATTGGGAGAAAATTGGGGAAATTTGGGGGAAATTTGGGCAAAAATGGGGGGAAAATGGGGGTTTGGGGACAATTTGGGTGAAATTTGGGGGAATTTGGGAAAAAATGGGGGAAAATTGGGCAAAAACGGGGGAAATTTGAGTGAAAATGGGGGAAATTTGGGTGAAATTTGGGGGAATTTGGGGAAATTTGGGGGAAATTTGGGCAAAAACGGGGGAAATTTGGGGAGAAAATGGGGGGATTTTGGGAAAAATTTGGAGAAATTAGGGGAAAATTTGGGTGAAATTTGAGCGAAAATTGGGAGAAAATGGGGGAAATTTGGGGGGAATTTTGGGACATTTGGGGGAAATTTGGGAGAAAATTGGGGAAATTTGGGGGAAATTTGGGGGAAATTTGGGGAAATTTGGGGGAAATTTGGGGGGATTTGGGAGAATTTGGGGGAATTTGGGAGAATTTGGGGACATTTTGGGGAAATTTGGGGGGAAATTGGGGAAAATTTGGGGGAATTTGGGGAAAATTTGGGGGAATTTGGGTGAAATTTGGGGAAATTTTGGGTGAAATTTGGGGGAATTTGGGGAAATTTGGGGAAAATTGGGGAATTTTAGGGAATTTTGGGGGATTTTGGGGGATTTTGGGGGATTTGGCGCCGTTTTGGGGCCGTCGGCCTGGCCCAGGTGAGTTTGGAGTCGCCCAGGTGAGGCTGAAGTGGCCCAGGTGAGACACAGGTGAGACACAGGTGAGACACAGGTGACACACTCAGGTGAGACAGGTGAGACAGGTGACCCACAGGTGACCCCTCAGGTGACACTGAGCTCACTCAGGTGTGACACAGGTGAGACACAGGTGACACAGGTGACCCTCAGGTGACACAGAAGTGACTCAGGTGACTCAGGTGACACACACAGGTAACACAGGTGACGCTCAGGTGACCCTCAGGTGACACAGAACTCACACAGGTGACCCCTCAGGTGACACAGGTGACACACAGGTGACACACAAGTGACACAGGTGACACAGGTGACCCCTCAGGTGACACAGAGCTCCCTCAGGTGACACACAGGTGTGACACAGGTGTGACACAGGTGGCAGGTGACACTGAAGTGGCCCAGGTGACCCACAGGTGACACTGAGCTCACACAGGTGACCCTCAGGTGACACAGACAGGTGAGACACAGATGACACAGGTGACACACCCAGGTGACAGGTGACGCTCAGGTGTCACAGAGCTCACACAGGTGACACCCAGGTGACCCTGAGCTCAGGTGACACAGGTGAGACAGGTGACCCTCAGGTAACACAGGTGACACACAGGTGTGACCCTGAGCTCACTCAGGTGACCCTCAGGTGGCACACACAGGTGTGACACAGGTGACCCTCAGGTGACCCTCAGGTGACGCTGAGCTCACACAGGTGACACAGGTGACCCTCAGGTGACCCTCAGGTGACGCTGAGCTCACACAGGTGACACAGGTGACCCTCAGGTGACCCTCAGGTGACACTGAGCTCACACAGGTGAGACACAGGTGACACTCAGGTGAGACAGGTGACCCTCAGGTGACACACCCAGGTGACCCTGAGCTCAGGTGACCCACAGGTGAGACAGATCAGGCAGGTAACCCCGAGCTCACTCAGGTGACACTGAAGTGGCACAGGTGACCCTCAGGTGACACTGAGCTCACACAGGTGTGACACAGGTGGCACACACAGGTGACACTCAGGTGAGACAGGTGACCCTGAGCTCACTCAGGTGTGACACAGGTGGCACACACAGGTGAGACAGGTGAGACAGGTGACCCTCAGGTGACCCTGAGCTCACACAGGTGACACTGAAGTGGCACAGGTGACCCTCAGGTGACACAGAGCTCACGCAGATGTGACACAGGTGACCCTCAGGTGACCCCTCAGGTGAGACAAGTGACACAGGTGACACACACAGGTGACCCCTAAGGTGACGCTGAGCTCGCTCAGGTGACACAGGTGAGACAGAGGTGACCCTCAGGTGTGACACAGGTGACCCAGAGCACACTCAGGTGACTCACAGGTGACACACACAGGTGACACCCAGGTGACCCTGAGCTCAGGTGACACAGGTGAGACAGGTGAGACAGGTGAGACAGGTGAGACAGGTGAGACAGGTGACAGATGTGACACCCAGGTGACACTGAGCTCACACAGGTGAGACACAGGTGACACAGGTGAAACAGGTGACCCTCAGGTGACCCTGAGCTCGCTCAGGTGACACACAGGTGAGACAGGTGACACAGAACTCACACAGGTGACACACACAGGTGACCCCTCAGGTGAGCCAGAGCTCACACAGGTGTCCCCAGGTACCCCCCAGGTGCCCCCCAGGTGTCCCCAGGTGCCCCCCAGGTGCCCCCAGGTGCCCCCAGGTACCCCCCAGGTGCCCCCCAGGTGTCCCCCAGGTGTGCCCAGGTGTGCCCAGGTGGCCCCCAGGTGTCCCCAGGTGCCCCCCAGGTGTCCCCAGGTGTTCCCAGGTGTCCCCAGGTGCCCCCCAGGTGCCCCCAGGTGCCCCCCAGGTGTATCCCAGGTGTGCCCAGGTGTGCCCCAGGTGTGCCCAGGTGTGCCCAGGTGTGCCCAGGTGTGCCCCAGGTGTGCCCAGGTGTGCCCAGGTGTGCCCAGGTGTGCCCAGGTGTGCCCAGGTGTGCTCTCACCCTCGTTGTGCTGCGCTCGCCGTCGCTCGTCCCGCGGCACCCGCGGCCCCTCCAGCTTCCTGCAGGTGAGCACAGGTGAGCACAGGTGTGCCCAGGTGAGCCCCAGGTGAGCCCCAGGTGAGTCCAGGTGAGCCCCAGGTGAGCCCCAGGTGTCTCCAGGTGTGCCCAGGTGAGCCCCAGGTGTGCCCAGGTGAGTCCAGGTGAGCCCCAGGTGAGCCCCAGGTGTGCCCAGGTGAGCCCAGGTGAGCCCAGGTGTGCCCAGGTGAGCCCCAGGTGTGCCCAGGTGAGCCCCAGGTGAGCCCCAGGTGAGCCCAGGTGAGCCCAAGTGTGCCCAGGTGAGCCCCAGGTGAGCCCCAGGTGAGCCCAGGTGAGCCCAAGTGTGCCCAGGTGAGCCCCAGGTGAGCCCCAGGTGAGCCCAGGTGTGTCCCAGGTGCCCCCACGTGTCCCCAGCTGTCCCAGGTGTGCCCAGGTGCCCCCCGGGCCCCCCCAGGTGAGCCCAGGTGTGTCCCAGGTATCCCCAGCCCCCCCCAGGTGCCCCCAGGTGAGCCCAGGTGTGCCCAGGTGAGCCCAGGTGCCCCCCAGGTATCCCCAGTCCCCGCCCCCAGGTGCCCCAGGTGTGCCCAGGTGAGCCCCAGGTGTGCCCAGGTGTGTCCCCAGCCCCACCCCAGGTGTGCCCAGGTGTGTCCCCAGCCCCACCCCAGGTGTGCCCAGGTGTGCCCAGGTGTGCCCCAGGTGCCCCCCAGCCCCCCTCAGGTGCCCCCCCCCACCTGTCCCAGGTGCCCCCCCCCCCCAGCCCCGCCCCCCCCAGGTGTGTCCCAGGTGCACTCACGGCGAGTAGGCGTGGGCGTGGCCCGGGGGGGCGTGGCCTCGCGGGGCCCCTCCCCCCGGCTGCAGCACCTCCGGCGGCGACATCATCACATAGAACTGCCCTGGGGGGAGGGGCGGGGCACACCTGGGCACACCTGGGCACACCTGGCCGGGCAGGTGACCCGCCCGGGGGGGGAGGAACCCGGCCCCAGGTGTGCCCAGGTGAGGGAATCCCAGCCCCAGGTGTGCCCAGGTGAGGGAATCCCAGCCCCAGGTGTGCCCAGGTGCCCCCAGGTGTGCCCAGGTGAGGGAATCCCAGCCCCAGGTGTGTCCCCAGGTGTGCTCAGGTGTGTCCCAGGTGTGCTTTCCACCCCAGGTGTGCCCAGGTACCCCCCCAGGTAATGAAATCCCCTCCCAGGTGTGTCCCAGGTGCTCCCAGCCCCCCCAGGTGTGTCCCAGATATCCCAGGTGTGCCCCAGGTGCCCCCAGGTGTGCCCAGGTGCCCCCAGGTGCCCCCAGGTGTGCCCCAGGTGCCCCCAGGTGTGCCCAGGTGCCCCCAGGTGCTCCCAGGTGTGCCCAGGTGTGCCCAGGTGTGCCCAGGTGTATCCCAGGTGTATCCCAGGTGCCCCCAGGTGTGCCCAGGTGCTCCCAGGTGTGCCCAGGTGTGCCCAGGTGTATCCCAGGTGTGCCCAGGTGTGCCCAGGTGTATCCCAGGTGTGCCCAGGTGCCCCCAGGTGTCCCCAGGTGTATCCCAGGTGCCCCCAGGTGTCCCCAGGTGCCCCCAGGTGTATCCCAGGTGTCCCCAGGTGTCCCCAGGTGTATCCCAGGTGTCCCCAGGTGCCCCCAGGTGTGCCCAGGTGTGCCCAGGTGTCCCCAGGTGCCCCCAGGTGTATCCCAGGTGTGCCCAGGTGTGCCCAGGTGTATCCCAGGTGTGCCCCAGGTGTCCCCAGGTGCCCCCAGGTGTGCCCAGGTGTATCCCAGGTGTGCCCAGGTATGTCCCAGGTGCCCCCAGGTGTATCCCAGGTGTGCCCAGGTGTGCCCAGGTGTATCCCAGGTGTGCCCCAGGTGCCCCCAGGTGCCCCCAGGTGTATCCCAGGTGTGCCCCAGGTGCCCCCAGGTGTGCCCAGGTGTATCCCAGGTGTGCCCAGGTGTATCCCAGGTGTGCCCAGGTGCCCCCAGGTGCGCCCCAGGTGTGCCCAGGTGTGCCCCAGGTGTGCCCAGGTGTCCCCAGGTGTGCCCAGGTGTCCCCAGGTGCCCCCAGGTGCCCCCAGGTGTGCCCAGGTGTGCCCAGGTGCCCCCAGGTGCCCCCAGGTGTATCCCAGGTGTGCCCCCAGGTGCGCCCCAGGTGTGCCCAGGTGTGCCCAGGTGTGCCCCAGGTGTGCCCAGGTGTGCCCAGGTGTGCCCCAGGTGTGCCCAGGTGTGCCCCAGGTGTGCCCAGGTGTCCCCAGGTGTGCCCAGGTGCCCCCAGATGTGCCCAGGTGTGCCCCCAGGTGTGCCCAGGTGTGCCCAGGTGTGCCCAGGTGTGCCCCCAGGTGCTCTCTCACCTCCCGCCTGGCCCAGGGCGGGCTCGGCCTGCAGGGCCAGCGGCCCCTCCCCCGCCCAGGTGAGCCGCGCCTCGGCCCCGCCCTCGCTGCCCCCGGGGCTGCCGCCGCCATTGCTGAAGGGGCTCTGCAGCACCGCCTGGGGGGGGGAGGGGAGGGGACACACCTGGGCACACCTGGGCGCACCTGGGCGCGTCCGGAAATCCCCCCGAAAAATCTCCCAAAAAATCCCCCAAAAATCCCCAAAAATTCCCCAAAAAATCCCCCCCAAAAATCCCCAAAAATTCCCCCAAAAAATCCCCCCCAAAAATCCCCAAAAGATCCCAAAAAATCCCCAAAAAAATCCCCCAAAATTCCCAAAAAATCCCATAAAAAATCCCCAAAAAATCCCCCCAAAAGATCCCAAAAAATCCCCAAAAAATCCCCCAAAAATTCCCAAATATCCCAAAAAATTCCCCCCAAAAATCCCATAAAAAATCCCATAAAAAGTCCCCCCAAAAAATCCCCCAAAAAATCCCCCAAAAATTCCTAAAAAATTCCCCCAAAAAATCCCCGAAAAATCCCCCCAAAAAATCCCCCCTAAAAATCCCCAAAAGATCCCAAAAAATCCCCAAAAAATCCCCCAAAATTCCCAAAAAATCCCCGAAAAAATCCCCGAAAAAATCCCCAAAAGAATCCCCAAAAATCCCCCCCAAAATCCCCCCAAAATCCAAAAAAATCCCAAAAAAATCCCCCAAAAAATCCCCAAAAAATCCCCCAAAAATTCCCAAATATCCCAAAAAATTCCCCCAAAAATCCCATTAAAAATCCCCCCAAAAAATCCCCAAAAGATCCCAAAAAATCCCCAGAAAATCCCCCAAAATTCCCAAAAAATCCCCCAAAAAATCCCCAAAAGAATCCCCAAAAATCCCCCCAAAATCCCCAAAAAATCCAAAAAAATCCCAAAGAATCCCAAAAAAAATCCCCAAAAAATCCCAAAAAATCCCCAAAAAATCCCCAAAAAATCCCCCAAAAATCCTCTAAAAAACCCCCAAAAAATCCCAAAAAATCCCCAAAAAATTCCCAAAAATCCCAAAAAATTCCCCCCAAAAAATCCCCAAAAAAACCCCAAAAAATCCCCCCAAAATTCCCAAATATCTCAAAAAATTCCCCCAAAAATCCCATAAAAAATCCCATAAAAAATCCCCCCAAAAAATCCCCCCAAAAGATCCCAAAAAATCCCCAAAAATTCCCCCAAAAATCCCCAAAAAATCCCCAAAAAAATCCCCGAAAAAATCCCCAAAAATCCCCCAAAAATCCCCAAAAAATCCAAAAAAATCCAAAAAAATCCCAAAGAATCCCCAAAAAATCCCCAAAAGATCCCAAAAAATCCCCAAAAAATTCCCCAAAATTCCCAAAAAATCCCCGAAAAAATCCCCGAAAAAATCCCCAAAAATTCCCCCAAAAATCCCCCCAAAAATCCCCCAAAAATCCAAAAAAATCCAAAAAAATCCCAAAGAATCCCCAAAAAATCCCCAAAAAATCCCAAAAAATCCCCAAAAAATCCCCCAAAAATCCTCCAAAAAACCCCCAAAAAATCCCCCAAAAAATCCCCAAAAATTCCCCCAAAAATCCCCCAAAAATCCCCCAAAAATCCAAAAAAATCCAAAAAAATCCCAAAGAATCCCCCAAAAATCCCCAAAAAATCCCCCAAAAAATCCCCAAAAATTCCCCCCAAAAATCCCCAAAAGAATCCCCAAAAATTCCCCCAAAAATCCCCCCAAAATCCCCAAGAAATCCCAAAAAAATCCCAAAGAATCCCCAAAAAAATCCCCAAAAAATACCAAAAAATCCTCCAAAAAACCCCAAAATATCCCAAAAAATCCCCAAAAAATTCCCAGATATCCCAAAAAATTCCCCCAAAAATCCCATAAAAACATCCCCCAAATCCACCCCAAATCCTCCCAAAAATCCCTTCAAAATCGTCCCAAAAATTCCCCAAAAATTCCCCCAAAAATCCCCAAAAACTCCCCCCAAACCCACCCAAAAATTCCCAAAAATTCTCCCCAAAATCTCCCCGAAAAATCCCAAAAAAATCCTCCCAAAAATCCTCCCCAAACCATCCCCAAAATCCCCCAAAATTTGCAAAATCCCCCCCAAATCCTCCCCCAAATTCTCCTCCCCAAAATCTCACCTGAGCCCCCCCCCCAGGACCACCCAGACCCCACCTGAGCCCCTCCCCGCACACCTGACCCCCCCCAGACCCCACCTGGACCCCGCCCCACCTCACCTGAGCCCCACCCAGGAGCCCCCAAACCCCACCTGGACCCCTCCAGACCTCACCTGGACCCCTCCCTGCCACACCTGAGCCCCTCAAACCTCACCTGAGCCCCACCCAGGTGTGTCCCTGCCTCACCTGGCCCCTCTCTGTTCACACCTGAGCCCCCCAGACCCCACCTGAGCCCTCCCTGCACACCTGAGCCCTGCCCAGGTGTGTTCCCGCCTCACCTGAGCCCCTCCCTGTTCACACCTGAGAAGCCCCAAGACCCCCCAAACCCCACCTGGACCCCACCTGAGCCCCTCCCCGCACACCTGAGCCCCACCCAGGTGTGTCCCCGCCTCACCTGGACCCGCCCTGTTCACACCTGAGCCCCCCCAGACCTCACCTGGATCTCTCTGCACACACCTGAGCCTCTCCCTGCCTCACCTGAACCCCCCAGACCTCACCTGGAACTCCCCAAACCTCACCTGGATCCCTCCCCGCACACCTGAGCCCCGGCCAGGTGTGTCCCCGCCTCACCTGGCCCCTCCCTGCCACACCTGAGCCTCACCAGGATCCCCAAACCCCACCCGGACCACACCTGGCCCCCTCCCTGCACACCTGAGCCCCACCCAGGTGTGTCCCCGCCTCACCTGGCCCCTCCTGTTCACACCTGAGCCCCCCCAGACCTCACCTGGACTCCTCCCCCCACACCTGAGACCCCTCCCTGCCTCACCTGTGCCCCCCCAGGACCCCCAAACCCCACCCGGACCACACCTGGCCCCCTCCCTGCACACCTGAGCCCCGCCCAGGTGTGTCCCTGCCTCACCTGAGCCCCCCAAACCTCACCTGGAACTCCCCAGACCTCACCTGGCCCCTCCCTGCACACCTGAGCCCCGCCCAGGAGCTCCCAAACCTCACCTGAGCACCCCCAGGACCCCCCAAACCTCACCTGTGCCCTGCCAGGTGTGTCCCTGCCTCACCTGGCCCCTCCCTGTTCACACCTGAGCCCCCCAAACCCCACCTGAGGCCCCCCCAGACCTCACCTGAGCCCTCCCTGCACACCTGAGCCCCGCCCAGGTGTGTTCCCGCCTCACCTGAGCCCCTCCCTGTTCACACCTGAGAAGCCCCAAGACCCCCCAAACCCCACCTGGACCCCACCTGAGCCCCTCCCCGCACACCTGAGCCCCGCCCAGGTGCGTCCCCGCCTCACCTGAGCCCCCCCAAACCTCACCTGGAACTCCCCAGACCTCACCTGGATCTCTCCCCGCACACCTGAGCCCCCCCAAACCCTACCTGAGCCCCACCCAGGTGTGTCCCCGCCTCACCTGGACTCCCCCTCTTCACACCTGAGCCCCCAGACCTCACCTGGACTCCTCCCCCCACACCTGAGACCCCTCCCTGCCTCACCTGAGCCCCCCCAGGACCCCCCCCGACCCCACCTGGACCCCACCTGGACCCCTCCCCGCACACCTGAGCCCCACCCAGGTGCGTCCCCGCCTCACCTGAGCCCCTCCCTGTTCCCACCTGAGCCCCCCAAACCTCACCTGAGATCCCTCCAGACCTCACCTGTGTCCCACCCAACTCACCTGGACCCCCCTGTTTACACCTGAGCCCCACCCAGGACCCCCCAAACCTCACCTGAGCCCCGGCCAGGTGTGTCCCTGCCTTACCTGGCCCCTCCCTGCCACACCTGAGCCCCCCAAACCTCACCTGGAACTCCCCAAACCTCACCTGAGCCCCTCCCCGCACACCTGAGCCCCGCCCAGGAGCTCCCAAACCTCACCTGAGCACCCCAAACTCCACCTGGATCCCTCCCTGCCCACCTGAGTCCCCCAAACCTCACCTGTGCCCCCCCAGGACCCCTCAAACCTCACCTGTACCCCTGCCAGGTGTGTCCCTGCCTCACCTGGCCCCTCCCTGTTCACACCTGAGCCCCCCAAACCCCACCTGAGGCCCCCCCAGACCTCACCTGAGCCCTCCCTGCACACCTGAGCCCCGCCCAGGTGTGTTCCCGCCTCACCTGAGCCCCTCCCTGTTCACACCTGAGAAGCCCCAAGACCCCCCAAACCCCACCTGGACCCCACCTGAGCCCCTCCCCGCACACCTGAGCTCCGGCCAGGTGCGTCCCTGCCTCACCTGAGCCCCCCCAAACCTCACCTGGATCCCTCCAGACCTCACCTGGATCTCTCCCCGCACACCTGAGCCCCCTGGCCCCACCTGTGCCCCGCCCAGGTGTGTCCCCGCCTCACCTGGACCCGCCCTGTTCACACCTGAGACCCCCCAGACCTCACCTGGATCTCTCTGCACACACCTGAGCCTCTCCCTGCCTCACCTGAACCCCCCAGACCTCACCTGGAACTCCCCAGACCTCACCTGGATCCCTCCCCGCACACCTGAGCCCCACCCAGGTGTGTCCCCGCCTCACCTGAGCCCTCCCTGTTCACACCTGAGCCCCCCCAGACCCCACCTGGACCCCTCCAAACCTCACCTGAGCCCCTCCTTGCACACCTGAGCCCCGCCCAGGAGCTCCCAAACCTCACCTGAGCACCCCAAACTCCACCTGGATCCCTCCCTGCCCACCTGAGTCCCCCAAACCTCACCTGAGCCCCACCCAGGTGTGTTCCCGCCTCACCTGGCCCCTCCCTGTTCACACCTGAGAAGCCCCAAGACCCCCCAAACCCCACCTGGACCCCACCTGAGCCCCTCCCCGCACACCTGAGCCCCAGCCAGGTGTGTCCCTGCCTCACCTGAGCCCCCCCAGACCTCACCTGGAACTCCCCAGACCTCACCTGGATCCCTCCCCGCACACCTGAGCCCCGGCCAGGTGTGTCCCTGCCTCACCTGGACCCTCCCTGTTCACACCTGAGCCACCCAGACCTCATCTACAACTCCCCAAACCTCACCTGAGCCCCACCCAGGACCCCCAAAACCTCACCTGAGCCCCACCCAGGTGTGTCCCTGCCTCACTTGGCCCCTCCCTGCCACACCTGTGCCCCCCCAGGACCCCCCAGACCCCACCTGGACCCCACCTGAGCCCCTCCCTGCACACCTGAGCTCCACCCAGGTGTGTCCCCGCCTCACCTGGACCCCCCTGTTCACACCTGAGCCCCCCCAAACCCCACCTGACACCCCCCGGGCCCCACCTGGATCCCTCCAGACCTCACCTGGATCTCTCCCCGCACACCTGAGCCCCCTGACCCCACCTGAGCCCCACCCAGGTGTGTCCCCGCCTCACCTGGACTCCCCCTGTTCACACCTGAGCCCCCCCAAACCCCACCTGGATCTCTCTGCACACACCTGAGACCCCTCCCCGCCTCACCTGTGCCCCCCCCAGGACCCCCCAAACCTCACCTGTACCCCACCCAGGTGTGTCCCCGCCTCACCTGGCCCCTCCCTGTTCACACCTGAGCCCCCCAAACCTCACCTGGATCCCTCCAGACCTCACCTGGATCTCTCCCCGCACACCTGAGCCCCCTGACCCCACCTGAGCCCCACCCAGGTGTGTCCCCACCTCACCTGGACCCGCCCTGTTCACACCTAAGCCCCACCCAGGAGCCCCCAAACCCCACCTGAGACCCCCAGACCTCACCTGGATCCCTCCTTGCACACCTGAGCCTCTCCCTGCCTCACCTGAACCCCCCAGACCTCACCTGAGCCCCTCCCCGCACACCTGAGCCCCACCCAGGTGTGTCACTGCCTCACCTGGCCCCTCCCTGCCACACCTGAGCCCCCCCAAACCTCACCTGGACCCTGCCCCACCTCACCTGAGCCCCACCCAGGAGCCCCCAAACCCCACCTGGAACTCCCCAGACCTCACCTGAGCCCCTCCAGACCTCACCTGAGACCCTCCCTGCCACACCTGAGCACCCCAGACCTCACCTGGATCTCTCCCCGCACACCTGAGCCCCCCCAAACCCCACCTGAGCCCTGTCCAGGTGCGTCCCCGCCTCACCTGGCCCCTCCCTGTTCATACCTGAGCCCCCCCCAGGAGCCCCCAGACCCCCACCTGGACCCCACCTGGACCCCTCCCCACGCACCTGAGACCCCCAGACCTCACCTGAGCCCCACCCAGGTGTGTTGCCAGCTCACCTGGACTCCCCCTGTTCACACCTGAGCCCCCCCAAACCTCACCTGGACCCCTCCCCACACACCTGAGACCCCTCCCCGCCTCACCTGAGCCCCCCCAGACCCCACCTGGTCCCCTCCCCGCACACCTGAGCCCCGCCCAGGTGCGTCCCCGCCCTCACCTGGGGGGTCCCGGCGAAGGTGGAGACGACGCTGACGGCGCCGCCCTCGGGGCCCTCCAGGGGCGCCTCCGACACCTGCACCACGCGGTACGTCACCTGCGGGGGGAGGGGTCACCTGGGCACACCTGGGCACACCTGGGCGGGCAGGTGATGCACCTGGGGGGCACCTGGGGGCACCTGGGGGCACCTGGGGGGCAGGGACCCCCCTCATGCCCCACCCTGGGGAGCCTTCAGGTGCGCCCAGGTGTGCCCAGCCCCCCCCAAGTGCTCCCAGGTGTGTCCCAGGTGTCCCCAGGTGTGTCCCAGGTGAGCCCAGGTGCGCTCCAGCCCCCCCAGGTGTATCCCAGGTGTCCCCAGGTGTGCCCCAGGTGCGCTCCAGCCCCCCCAGGTGTCCCCAGATGTGCCCAGGTGTCCCCCAGGTGCCCCCAGGTGTGTCCAGGTGTGTCCCAGCCCCCCCAGGTGAGCCCAGGTGTGTCCCAGGTGCACCCGGGTGCATTACCTGGCTGTGCAGGTGTGCCCAGGTGTGTCCCCCAGCTCCCCCAGGTGTGCCCAGCCAGGTTACCTGCCCACCCAGGTGTGTCCCAGGTGCGCCCAGGTGTGTCCCAGCCCCCCCCCCCCCCCCCCCCCCCGACCCCCAGGTGCCCTCAGGTGTGTTACCTGTCTGCCCAGGTGTGTCCCAGGTGTGCCCAGGTGCTCCCAGGTGTGTCCCAAGTGAGCCCAGGTGTGCCCCAGGTGCCCCCAGGTGCTCCCAGGTGTGCCCCAGCCCCCCCAGGTGCCCCCAGGTGCGTTACCTGTCCCCCCAGGTGCGTTACCTGTCCCCAGGTGCGTTACCTGTCCCCCCAGGTGCGTTACCTGTCCCCAGGTGCGTTACCTGTCCCCCCAGGTGCGTTACCTGGCCGCCGTTGCTGTCACTCCTGAACTGGTACTGCAGCGCCCCCTCGGCAAAGGGCCCGGGGGCGGCGGCCACGGCGGCGACCGCGCCCTCACCTGCCGGCGCCTCACCTGGGCAACCAAAAACAGCCAAAATCAGCCCAAAATGAACCCAAAATTATCCAAAATGTCCCCTCACCTGGCGAGGCCTCACCTGGGCACCCAAAAACAGCCCAAATCAGCCCAAAATGAACCCAAAAATATCCAAAATTATCCAAAATAAACCCTC
Source organism: Phylloscopus collybita (assembly GCA_027886175.1). Taxonomy (NCBI): domain Eukaryota; kingdom Metazoa; phylum Chordata; class Aves; order Passeriformes; family Phylloscopidae; genus Phylloscopus; species Phylloscopus collybita. Next base: position 11,360 of record JAJNNQ010000141.1, on the reverse strand, counting down.
ACCTGCCGGCGCCTCACCTGGGCGCCGAAAATATCCAAAATTACCCCAAAATTACCCAAAAATACCCAAAAATATCCAAATATCACCTCACCTGCCGGAGCCTCACCTGGGCGCCCAAAAACAGCCAAAATTACCCCAAATCAGCCCAAAATTACCCAAAATTATCCAAAATAAACCCAAAATGTCTCCTCACCTGCCGGCGCCTCACCTGGGCGCCCAAAAACAGCCAAAATCAGCCCAAAATTACCCAAAATAAACCCAAAAATACCCAAAATGTGCCCTCACCTGCCGGGGCCTCACCTGGGCGCCGAAAACATCCAAAATTACCCCAAAATTACCCAAAAATACCCAAAAATATCCAAATATCACCTCACCTGCCGGCGCCTCACCTGGGCGCCCAAAAACAGCCAAAATCAGCCCAAAATGAACCCAAAATTTCCCAAAATAAACCCAAAAATAAACCCTCACCTGCCAGGGCCTCACCTGGGCACCCAAAAACACCCAAAATCAGCCCAAAAATACCCAAAATAAACCCAAAATTATCCAAAATTATCCAAAATAAACCCTCACCTGCCGGCGCCTCACCTGGGCACCCAAAATATCCAAAATTACCCCCAAAATACCCAAAATAAATCCCAAAAATACCCAAAATTTCCCAAAAAATCCCAGAATTACCCAAAATGTCCCCTCACCTGCCGGGGCCTCACCTGGGCACCCCAAACCAGCCAAAATCACCCAAAATCACCCAAAATAAACCCAAAACATCCCAAAATTATCCAAAATAAACCCTCACCTGCCAGGGCCTCACCTGGGCGCCGGAAATCAGCCAAAATCAACCCAAAATCAGCCCAAAATTATCCAAAATAAACCCAAAATATCCCAAAATAAACCCTCACCTGCCGGGGCCTCACCTGGGCACCCAAAAACACCCAAAATCAGCCCAAAAATACCCCAAAAATATCCAAATATCACCTCACCTGCCGGCGCCTCACCTGGGCGCCCAAAAACACCCAAAATTACCCCAAAATAAACCCAAAATTATCCAAAATTATCCAAAATAAACCCTCACCTGCCAGGGCCTCACCTGGGCACCAAAAATACCCCAAATTACCCAAAATATCCAAAATAAACCCAAAATAAACCCCAAATTACCCAAAATGTCCCCTCACCTGCCGGGGCCTCACCTGGGCACCCGAAATAAACCAAAATCACCCAAAATTACCCAAAATTACCCCAAAATTACCCAAAATATCCCAAAATAAACCCAAATCTCCCTCACCTGCCCGGGGGCCTCACCTGGGCACCCGAAATATCCAAAATTACCCCAAAATCATCCAAAATAAACTCCAAATTACCCAAAATTACCCCAAAAATACCCCAAATCAACCCCCAAATCAGCCAAAATTACCCCAAAATGAACCCAAAAATCACCCAAAATGTGCCCTCACCTGGCGGGGCCTCACCTGGGCACCCAAAATATCCTAAAATCAGCCCAAAAATATCCCAAAATAAACCCCAAAAACCACCCAAAATTACCCCCAAAATACCCAAAATTACCCAAAATGTGCCCTCACCTGGCAGGGCCTCACCTGGGCACCCAAAATCTCCCGAAATTACCCCAAAATAAACCCCAAAAATACCCAGAATCAGCCAAATCGACCCAAAATCAATCCCAAAATGTCCCCTCACCTGGCGGGGCCTCACCTGGGCACCAAAAAGAGCCAAAATTACCCCAAAATTATCCAAAATTATCCAAAATAAACCCTCACCTGGCAGGGCCTCACCTGGGCACCCAAAACCACCCAAAATTACCCAAAATAAACCCAAAAATAAACCCCAAACCACCCCAAAATATCCAAAATGTGCCAAAATAAACCCAAAATGTCCCCTCACCTGGCGGGGCCTCACCTGGGCTCCCAAAAAAACAGCCAAAAAAACCCCCCAAATTACCCAAAATATCCCAAAATAAACCCAAAATTATCCAAAAACAAACCCCAAAATCACCCAAAATCAACCCAAAATGTGCCCTCACCTGCCAGCGCCTCACCTGGGCACCCAAAATACCCCCAAATACCCCAAATCAGCCCAAAATAAACCCAAAATGTCCTCTCACCTGGAGAGGCTTCACCTGGGCACCCAAAATCACCCAAAATATCCCAAAATCAGCCCAAAAATACTCAAAAAAAATCCCAAAAATACCCCAAAATAAACCCAAAATGTCTCCTCACCTGCCGGGGCCTCACCTGGGCACCAAAAATCAGCCAAAATCACCCAAAATCAGCCCAAAAATACTCAAAAAAAAATCCCAAAAATACCCAAAAAACCCCCAAAATGTGCCCTCACCTGCCGGGGCCTCACCTGGGCACCCAAAATTACCCAAAAAAACCGAAAATAAACCCCCAAATCACCCAAAATTACCCCAAAATTACCCCAAAATAAACCCAAAATCAGCCGAAAATCACCCAAAACAAACCCAAAATAAACCAAAATAAACCCAAAATCACCCAAAATGTCTTCTCACCTGCAGGGGTCTCACCTGGGCACCCAAAAACAGCCAAAAATCACCCAAAATAAACCCAAAATATCCCAAAAACACCCCCAAAAAATCCCGAAATGTCTAAAATATCCCCCAACTCCCCAAAAGAAACGCCCAAATTGTCCCCAAAAAATCCCCAAATTCCTCCCAAAAATCCCAAAAATCCCCTCAAATCTCCCCCCCAAAATTCAAAAATTCCCCCAAAATCTCCCCAAAATCCCCCAAAAATCCCAAATTCCACCCCAAATCCCTTAAATTCCACCCCAAATCCCCCAAATTCCACCCAAACCCCCCCCCCCAAAATCCCAAAATCCCCCTAAAAAATCCCAAAACTCCCCCAACACCTCCCCAAAATCCCCCCAAATTCCACCAAAAATCCCCCCAAAAATCCCAAATCACCCCCCAAATCCCCAAATTCCCCCAAAATCCCCCAAAATCCTCTGTAAAACTCCTCCAAAAAATTCAAAATCCCCCCAAAAATTCCCCCAATACCCCCGAATTTCCCCCAAAAAGCCCCAAATCCTCCCAAAATCCCCCCAAAATCTCCCCCCAAAATCCCGAAATCCCCCCAAAATCCCCCCAAATTAAAAAGAAATCCTCCAAAATTCTCCAAAAAAATCCCAAATTCCCGCAAATTCCCCCAAATTTCCCCCGAAAATCCCAAATCCCCCCCAAAAATCCCCCAAATCCTCCACAACCCCGCCCAAATTTCTCCCCAAAATCCCAAATTTCCCCCAACACCCCCCCAAAAATCCCTTAAAAACCTCCCCAAAAATTCAAAACCCCCCCAAAATCCCCCAAAAATCCCAAATCCTCCCCAAAAATCCCAAATTCCCCCAAAAATCCCCAAAATCCCCCAAATTAAAAAAAAATCCTCCAAAATCCTCCAAAAAAATCCCAAATCCCCCCAAATTCCCCCAAAAATCTTCCCCCAAATCCCAAATCCCCCCTAAAAAATCCCCAAAATCCCAAAAATTCCCACCCCAAATCCCCCCTAAAAATCCCAACCCCTCCCAAAAATCCCAAAAATCCCCCCAATTCCACCCAAAATCCTCCCCAAAAATCCCGAAATCCCCCCAAAAATCCCCAAATCCCCCACAATCCCCCCAAATTTCCTCCAAAAATTCCAAAATCCCCCCCAAACCCTCCCCAAAAATTCAGAATTCCCCCAAAATCCCCCCCAAAAATCCCCAAATCCCCCCCCAAAGTCCCAAATTTCCCCCCAAAATCCCCAAATTTGGGGTCCCCGCTCACCCTCCTGCAGCTCCGCCCCCTCCTCGGCCTCTCGGGGCTTCTCCTGACTGGGGGCGGAATTTGGGGTGAAATTGGGGGAATTTGGGAAATTTTGGGGATTTTGGGGAATTTTGGGAAATTTTGGGGGAATTTGGGGAAAATTTGGGGGAATTTGGGGTATTTGGGGGGGTTTGAGGGGGAATTTTGGGATTTTGGGTGAATTTTGGGTGGAATTTGGGGGAATTTGGGGATTTTTGGGGGGGGTTGGGGTTTTTGGGGAGGATTTGGGATTTTTGGGGGCATTTGGGGTGGAATTTGGGGGGAGTTTTTGAGTTTTGGGGGGGATTTTGGGGGAATTTTGGGATTTTTGGGAGAATTTGGAGCAATTTTGGGGGATTTTGGAATTTTTGGAGGGATTTTGGGCGGAATTTGTGGGGGATTTTGGGGATTTTTAGGATTTTTGGGGAGGATTTGGGATTTTTGGGGGGGTTTTGGGAATTTTGGGGGAATTTTGGGATTTTTTGGGGGGGATTTTGGGGGTCCCAGGTGCTCTGGGAGGATTTTTTGGGGGGATTTTGGGGGGAATTTTGGGGGAATTTTGAATTTTTTGGTGGATTTTGGGTGGAATTTGGGGGAATTTCGGGGATTTTTAGGATTTTTGGGGAGGGTTTGGGATTTTAGGGGAATTTGGGGTGGAATTTGGGATTTTTGGGGGGAATTTTGGGGGAATTTTGAATTTTTGGGGGGATTTGGGGGGAGTTTTTGAGTTTTGGGGGGAGGATTTTGGGGGATTTTGGGATTTTTGGGAGAATTTGGAGCCATTTTGGGGGATTTTGGGGGGATTTTTGGGGAGATTTTGAATTTTTGGGGGAATTTTGGGATTTTTTGGGGGGGATTTTGGGGGTCCCAGGTGCTCTGGGAGGATTTTTTGGGGGGAATTTTGGGTGGAATTTGGGGGGATTTGGGATTTTGGGGGGAATTTGGAGCAATTTTGGGGGATTTTGGGGGGATTTGGGGATTTTTTCGGATGATTTTGGGTGAAATTTGGGGATTTTTGGGGGGGATTTTTTGGGGGGAATTTTGGGGATTTTTGGGGGGAGATTTTTCAAGGAATTTTCAATTTTTGGGGGGGATTTTGAGGTGGAATTTGGGGCGATTTTGGGATTTTTTGGGGGATTTTTGGGGGATTTTGGGGGGTTTTTTGGGTTTTTTTTGAGGTTTTTTTGGGATTTTTGGGGATTTTTTGGGGGGTTTTTTGGGGGATTTTTGGGGGGAATTTTGGGGATTTTTGGGATTTTTTGGGGGGGATTATGGGATTTTGGGGGGAATTTGGGGTGGAATTTGGGATTTTTTGGGGGGGATTTGGGGTTTTTTTCGGAGGATTTTGGGTGGAATTTTGGGGGATTTTTGGGGAGGATTTTCAATTTTTGGGCGGATTTTGGGGTGGGATTTGGGGGAATTTGGGGATTTTTTGGGGGGGAATTTGGGGATTTTTAGGGGGAGATTTTTCAACGAATTTTGAATTTTTGGGGGGATTTTTTGGGGTGGAATTTGGGGGATTTGGGGGGGGTTTTTTTGGGGGGGTTTTTTGAGGGTTTTTTGGGATTTTGGGGGATTTTTTGGGGGTTTTTTGGGGGATTTTTGGGGGGAGATTTTTCCAGGAATTTTCAATTTTTGGGGGGGATTTTGGGGTGGAATTTGGGGCAATTTTGGGGGGATTTTTGGGGAGGATTTGGGATTTTTGGGGGGGTTTGGGGGAATTTTGGGATTTTTGGGATTTTTTGGGGGGGATTTTGGGTGGAATTTGGGATTTTTCTGGGGAGATTTGGGGTTTTTTTGGAGGATTTTGGGGTGGAATTTTGGGGGATTTTGGGGATTTTTGGGGAGGATTTTCAATTTCTGGGGGGATTTTTGGGGTGGAATTTGGGATTTTTGGGGGCGTTTGGGGTGGAATTTGGGGGAATTTTGGGATTTTTTGGGGGGAATTTTGGGATTTTTGGGGGGAGATTTTTCAAGGGATTTTCAATTTTTGGGGGGATTTTGGGGTGGATTTTGGGGCGATTTTGGGATTTTTTTGGGGATTTTTGGGGGATTTTGGGGGGGTTTTTTGGGGGTTTTTTTTGAGGGTTTTTTGGGATTTTTTGGGATTTTTGGGGATTTTTGGGGGATTTTTTGGGGGGAATTTTGGGGATTTTTCGGGGGGAGATTTTTCCAGGAATTTTCAATTTCGGGGCGGATTTTGGGTGGAATTTGGGGGAATTTTGGGATTTTTTTGGGGGGGGTGTGGAATTTTGGGGCTCCCCAATCGGGCGGCCCCTCCCCCACCCCTCCCCAAATTTTGGGGGCCCCGCCCCTCCCCCCCCCCCCCTCACCTGGGGGCGGCGCCGCCCGCGGCCGAGTCCAGCCCGGGGTCCAACATCTCCATGGGGGGGGAGGGGCGCCTCTATCGCGACAGGCGGGGGGGGGGGCGATAGTCGCGATAGGGGGGTGGGGGAGGGGAGGAAAGGGGAGGGGGAGGGGGGGGAAGGGTGGGGGAGGGGCAGGGAGTCCCCCCTCCCCCCCCAAAAAAATAAAATTTGGGGGGAGAAAGGCCCGAAAAAATCCGAAAAAAAATCCGAAAAAAATCCGAAAAAAATCCCAAAAAATCCCAAAAAAATCTAAAAAAAAATTTAAAAAAATAATAAAAAAATTAAAGAAAAATCCAAACAAATTCCCCCAAAAAATCGCCCAAAAAATTTTAAGAAAATCAAAAAAAAAAAAAAAAATAAAAAAAAAAAACCCCAAAAAATTTTAAAAAATCCCCAAAAAATCCAAAAAAATTTTTAAAAAGATCCAAAAAAATCCCCCAAAAAATCCCAAAAAATCCCAAAAAACCTAAAAAAAATTTTTAAAAAAAAAAATCCCCCAAAAATCCCAAAAAATTTTTTTTAAAATCCCAAAATCCCCAAAAAATCCCAAAAAAACCCAAAAAATCCCCCCAAAATTTAAAAGAAATTAAAAAAAAATCAAAAAAAGTCCCCCAAAAAACCCCCAAAAATCCCTAAAATATTTAAAAAAAACCCCAAAAAATCCCTGAAAAAATGTTTAAAAAACCTCAAAAAAAAACCAAAAAAATCCCGCCAAAAAAAAATCCCAAAAAACTTTTAAAAAACACTCAAAATACCCCAAAAAATCCCCCCAAAAAACCTCAAAAAAACCCCAAAAAATCCTCAAAATATTAAAAGAAGAAAACAAAAACTCAAAAAAACCCCAAAAAAACCCCCAAAACCCAAAAAAATTTCAAAAAAACCTCAAAAAAATCCCCTCAAAAAACCCCCAAAATTTTTTAAAATCCCCCAAAAAACCCCAAAAAAGCCCTAAAAAACCCCCCCAAAAACCCCAAAACACCCTCAAAAAAATCCCAAAAAAATTTTAAAAAACTCAAAGAAAATCCCAAAAAACCCCAAAAAAATATTAAAAAATCCCCCCCCAAAAACCCCCAAAAAACCCCCCAAAAAAACTCTAAAAACCCCCAAAAAAACCCCAAAAACCCCTCAAAAAATCCCAAAAATTTCAAAAAACCTCAAAAAATCCCAAAAAATCCCCCCCTAAAAAAACCCCAAAATCCCCCAAAATCCCCCCAAAAAATCCCAAAAAATCCCCCAAAAATCCCCAAAAATTTAAAAAAAACTCAAAAAAAATCCCCAAAAAAAACCCAAAATTTTTTTTAAAAATCCCCCCTCAAACCCCCCCCCAAAAAAACCCCAAAAATGCCCCAAAAATTCCCAAAAAAACCCCAAAAAAACCCCCAAAAATTTAAAAAAAAATCAAAAAAAATCCCAAAACAACCCCAAATAATTTTTATAAAATCCCCCCCAAAAAACCCCAACCGCCCCCCAAAAAAACCTCAAAAAACCCCCCAAAAAACCCCCCAAAATTAAAAAAAAACTCAAAAAAAAAATCCCCAAAAAACCCCAAAAATTTTTTAAAAATCCCCCCTCAAAAACCCCCCAAAAACCCCAAAAAACCCCAAAAATCCCCAAAAAACCCCCAAAAAACCCCTCAAAAAATCCCCCCAAAATCCCCAAAAAATTAAAAAAAACTCAAAAAAACCTCAAAAAACCCCAAAAAAAATCCCAAAAAAACCCCAAAAATTTTTTAAAAATCCCCCCCCCAAAAAAACCCCGAAAAACCCCCAAAAAAACCCCAAAAACCCCCCCAAAAATCCCCCCAAAACCCCAAAAAATTTAAAAAAAACCTCAAAAACCCCCAAAAAACCCCAAAAAATTCAAAAAAACCTCAAAAAAAATCCCAAAAAAACCCCAAAAATTTTTTAAAAATCCCCCCTCAAACTCCCCCCAAAAAACCCCCAAAATCCCCAAAAAACCCCCAAAAACCCCTCCAAAAATTCAAAAAAAACCCCAAAAAAATGAATTAAAAACCCAGAAACGCGGGGTGGGGGAGGGGCGGGGGGGGTGGGGGGAGGGGCGCGGCCCGCGGGGTGGGGGAGGGGTCCCCGAGGGGGAATTTTTTGGGATTTTTTGGGATTTTTTTGGGATTTTTTTTGGGGATTTCCCCTCCCCTCCCCCCCCCCCGGGGCGGTCACGAGGCCAAACAAGCGGCGGTCACGTGCGGCCGCCCCTCCCCCACCCCCCCGTTCCCTTCCCCTCCCCCCCTCCGGGCCGCCCAGGGGAGGGGGGGCTCCTCTCCCCTCCCCCCCCCTCTGTTTTCCCCTCCCCCCGCTCCTTCCCTGTCGCGATTGTCGCGATTTTCCCGCGCGCGCGGCGCGTCCGGGCGGCGGCGGCGATGGCGGAGAGGGGGGAGGGGGAGGGGAAAGGGGGGGAGGGGAAGCGGAAGTGGGCGGGGCCAAGGGGGGGAGGGGTTCCGGGAGGGGGGGGGGAGGGGAAATCGGGGATTTTTGGGGGATTTTTTGGGGGGGAATTTGGGGTTTTTTGGGGGGATTTGGGAGATTTGGGGGAATTTTGAGATTTTGGGTTTTTTGGGGTGGGAAATCGGGGATTTTTGGGGGGAAAATCGGGGATTTTGGGGGTTTTGGGGGGGATTTTGGGTGAAATTGGGGATTTTTTTCGGGATTTTTGGGGGATTTTTGGGGGATTTGGGGGTGAAATTGGGGTTTTTGGGGGGAAATCGAGGATTTTTGGGGTAAAATCGGGGATTTTGGGGTTTTTTGGGGGATTTTTTGGGTTTTTTTGGGGATTTTGGGGGGTTTTGAGAGATTTTGGGGGAAATCGGGGATTTTTGGGGATTTTTGGGGGGGATTTTTGGGTGAGATTTTGGGTGAAATTGGGGTTTTTGGGGATTTTTTGGGGGATTTTTCGGGGGGATTTGGGGGGAAATCGGGGATTTTTTGGGATTTTTGGGGCGGATTTTGGGGGGAAATTGGGGGGTTTCGGGTGAAATTGGGGATTTTTGGGGGGGATTTCGGGAATTTTGGGGGGAAATTGGAGATTTTGGGCTTTTTGCGGGAAATCGAGGATTTTTGAGGAATTTTGGGGGGAAATCGGGGATTTTTGGGGATTTTGGGTGAAATTGGGGGTTTTGGGGGGAAATCGGGGATTTTTTGGGGGATTTTTTGGGGGGAAAATCGAGATTTTGGGGGAATTTTTGGGGGGATTTTGGGGCGGATTTTGGGGGGGAAATTGGAGATTTTGGGTTTTTTGGGGGGATTTTGGGGTGAAATTTTGGGTGAAATTGGGGTTTTTGGGGGGGAAATCGGGGATTTGGGGATTTTTTGGGGGTTTTTTTGGGGGGATTTTGCGGTATTTTGGGGGGTTTGGGGAGATTTTGGGGGGAAATCGGGGATTTGGGGTTTTTGGAGGGGGATTTTAGGGATTTTGGGGGGATTTTTGGGGGGATTTGGGGGTGAAATTGGGGTTTTTGGGGGGAAAATCGGGGATTTTTGGGGTTTTTGGGGCGGATTTTGGGTGAAATTGGAGTTTTTTTGGGGATTTTTGGGGGATTTTTGGGGGATTTGGGGGTGAAATTGGGTTTTTGGGGGGAAATCGAGGATTTTTGGGGGGAAAATCGGGGATTTTGGGATTTTTTAGGGGGAAATCGGGGATTTTTTGGGGGGAAAATCGAGATTTTAGGGGAATTTTTGGGGGATTTTGGGGGGTTTGGGAGGAAATTTGAGATTTTGGGTTTTTTGGGGGGGATTTTGGGTGAAATTGGGTTTTTTTGGGGGGAAATCGGGGATTTTTGGGGGGTTTTGGGGGGGGTTTTTAGGGGGTTTGGGGGAAAATCGGAGATTTTGGGGTTTTTGGATTTTTTTCGGGGGGGTTTGGGGGTAAAATTGGGGTTTTTTGGGGGGAATTTTGAGATTTTGGGTTTTTTGGGGGGAAAATCGGGATTTTTTGGAAATTTTTGGGCGGGTTTTTGGTGTGAAATTGGGGATTTTTTGGGGGATTTTTGGGGGTTTTTGGGGGGAAATCGAGGATTTTTGGGGGGAAAATCGGGGATTTTTTGGGGATTTTTTTGGGGGAAAATCGAGATATTGGGGGTTTTTGGGGCGGATTTTGGGGGGTTTGGGAGGAAATTTGAGATTTTGGGTTTTTTGGGGTGGGAAATCGGGGATTTTGGGGGTTTTGGGGGGATTTTGGGTGAAATTGGGGATTTTTTTGGGGATTTTTGGGGGATTTTTGGGGGATTTGGGGTGAAATTGGGGTTTTTTGGGGGAAATCGGGGATTTTGGGGATTTTTGGGGGGATTTGGGGGGAAAATCGGGGGGTTTGGGGACTTTTTGGGGGATTTTTGGGGAAATCGGGGATTTGTGGGGATTTTTGGGGGGGAATTTTTGGGGTTTTTTGGGGGGACTTTGCAGGATGTTTGGGGGGTTTTGGGAGATTTTGGGGAAAATCGGGGATTTTTGGGGATTTTGGGGGGGAATTTTTGGGGGAAATTGGGGATTTTTGGGGGGAAATCGGGGATTTTTGGGGGGATTTGGGGAATTTTGGGGGGAAATTTGAGATTTTGGTTTTTTGGCGGGAAATCGAGGATTTTTGAGGAATTTTGGGGGAAATCGGGGGTTTTTGGGGGGAAATCGGGATTTTTTGGGAATTTTTGGGGCGGATTTTGGGGGGAAATTGGAGATTTTGGGTTTTTTGGGGGGGATTTTGGGTGAGATTTTGGGTGAAATTGGGGGTTTTTGGGGGAAAATCGGGGATTTTTGGGGTTTTTGGGCGGATTTTGGGAAGAAATTGGGTTTTTTTTGGGGATTTTTGGGGATTTTTGGGGATTTGGGGACGAAATCGGGGATTTTGGGGGGAAAATCGAGGATTTTGGGGTTTTTGGGAGGGGGATTTTAGGGATTTTTGGGGGTTTGGGGAATTTTTTGGGGGGGAATCGGGGATTTTGGTTTTTTTGGGGGGGGGTTGGGATTTTGGGGATTTTTGGGGGGAAATCGGTATTTTTTTGGGATTTTTTTGGGATTTTTTGGGGAATTTGCGGGTGAAATTGGGGATTTTTATGGGGGAAAATCGGGGATTTTGGGGAATTTTTGGGGTTTTTTTGGGGGTTTGGGGGGAAATCGGGGATTTTTTGGGGGGAAAATTGGGGTTTAGGGTTTTTTGGGAGGATTTTGGGTGAAATTGGG
>JAJNNQ010000139.1:3000000-3152500 GCA_027886175.1 Phylloscopus collybita | reverse complement strand
CCCTAACCCTAACCCTAACCCTAACCCTAACCCTAACCCTAACCCTAACCCTAACCCTAACCCTAACCCTAACCCTAACCCTAACCCTAACCCTAACCCTAACCCTAACCCTAACCCTAACCCTAACCCTAACCCTAACCCTAACCCTAACCCTAACCCTAACCCTAACCCTAACCCTAACCCTAACCCTAACCCTAACCCTAACCCTAACCCTAACCCTAACCCTAACCCTAACCCTAACCCTAACCCTAACCCTAACCCTAACCCTAACCCTAACCCTAACCCTAACCCTAACCCTAACCTAACCCTAACCCTAACCCTAACCCTAACCCTAACCCTAACCCTAACCCTAACCCTAACCCTAACCCTAACCCTAACCCTAACCCTAACCCTAACCCTAACCCTAACCCTAACCCTAACCCTAACCCTAACCCTAACCCTAACCCTAACCCTAACCCTAACCCTAACCCTAACCCTAACCCTAACCCTAACCCTAACCCTAACCCTAACCCTAACCCTAACCCTAACCCTAACCCTAACCCTAACCCTAACCCTAACCCTAACCCTAACCCTAACCCTAACCCTAACCCTAACCCTAACCCTAACCCTAACCCTAACCCTAACCCTAACCCTAACCCTAACCCTAACCCTAACCCTAACCCTAACCCTAACCCTAACCTACCCTAACCCTAACCCTAACCCTAACCCTAACCCTAACCCTAACCCTAACCCTAACCCTAACCCTAACCCTAACCCTAACCCTAACCCTAACCCTAACCCTAACCCTAACCCTAACCCTAACCCTAACCCTAACCCTAACCCTAACCCTAACCCTAACCCTAACCCTAACCCTAACCCTAACCCTAACCCTAACCCTAACCCTAACCTAACCCTAACCCTAACCCTAACCCTAACCCTAACCCTAACCCTAACCCTAACCCTAACCCTAACCCTAACCCTAACCCTAACCCTAACCCTAACCCTAACCCTAACCCTAACCCTAACCCTAACCCTAACCTAACCCTAACCCTAACCCTAACCCTAACCCTAACCCTAACCCTAACCCTAACCCTAACCCTAACCCTAACCCTAACCCTAACCCTAACCCTAACCCTAACCCTAACCCTAACCCTAACCCTAACCCTAACCCTAACCCTAACCCTAACCCTAACCCTAACCCTAACCCTAACCCTAACCCTAACCCTAACCCTAACCCTAACCCTAACCCTAACCCTAACCCTAACCCTAACCCTAACCCTAACCCTAACCCTAACCCTAACCCTAACCCTAACCCTAACCCTAACCCTAACCCTAACCCTAACCCTAACCCTAACCCTAACCCTAACCCTAACCCTAACCCTAACCCTAACCCTAACCCTAACCCTAACCCTAACCCTAACCCTAACCCTAACCCTAACCCTAACCCTAACCCTAACCCTAACCCTAACCCTAACCCTAACCCTAACCCTAACCCTAACCTAACCCTAACCCTAACCCTAACCCTAACCCTAACCCTAACCCTAACCCTAACCCTAACCCTAACCCTAACCCTAACCCTAACCCTAACCCTAACCCTAACCCTAACCCTAACCCTAACCCTAACCCTAACCCTAACCCTAACCCTAACCCTAACCCTAACCCTAACCCTAACCCTAACCCTAACCCTAACCCTAACCCTAACCCTAACCCTAACCCTAACCCTAACCCTAACCCTAACCCTAACCCTAACCCTAACCCTAACCCTAACCCTAACCCTAACCCTAACCCTAACCCTAACCCTAACCCTAACCCTAACCCTAACCCTAACCCTAACCCTAACCCTAACCCTAACCCTAACCCTAACCCTAACCCTAACCCTAACCCTAACCCTAACCCTAACCCTAACCCTAACCCTAACCCTAACCCTAACCCTAACCCTAACCCTAACCCTAACCCTAACCCTAACCCTAACCCTAACCCTAACCCTAACCCTAACCCTAACCCTAACCCTAACCCTAACCCTAACCCTAACCCTAACCCTAACCCTAACCCTAACCCTAACCCTAACCCTAACCCTAACCCTAACCCTAACCCTAACCCTAACCCTAACCCTAACCCTAACCCTAACCCTAACCCTAACCCTAACCCTAACCCTAACCCTAACCCTAACCCTAACCCTAACCCTAACCCTAACCCTAACCCTAACCCTAACCCTAACCCTAACCCTAACCCTAACCCTAACCCTAACCCTAACCCTAACCCTAACCCTAACCCTAACCCTAACCCTAACCCTAACCCTAACCCTAACCCTAACCCTAACCCTAACCCTAACCCCCTAACCCTAACCCTAACCCTAACCCTAACCCTAACCCTAACCCTAACCCTAACCCTAACCCTAACCTAACCCTAACCCTAACCCTAACCCTAACCCTAACCCTAACCCTAACCCTAACCCTAACCCTAACCCTAACCCTAACCCTAACCCTAACCCTAACCCTAACCCTAACCTAACCCTAACCCTAACCCTAACCCTACCCTAACCCTAACCCTAACCCTAACCCTAACCCTAACCCTAACCCTAACCCTAACCCTAACCCTAACCCTAACCCTAACCCTAACCCTAACCCTAACCCTAACCCTAACCCTAACCCTAACCCTAACCCTAACCCTAACCCTAACCCTAACCCTAACCCTAACCCTAACCCTAACCCTAACCCTAACCCTAACCCTAACCCTAACCCTAACCCTAACCCTAACCCTACACCCTAACCCTAACCCTAACCCTAACCCTAACCCTAACCCTAACCCTAACCCTAACCCTAACCCTAACCCTAACCCTAACCCTAACCCTAACCCTAACCCTAACCCTAACCCTAACCCTAACCCTAACCCTAACCCTAACCCTAACCCTAACCCTAACCCTAACCCTAACCCTAACCCTAACCCTAACCCTAACCCTAACCCTAACCCTAACCCTAACCCTAACCCTAACCCTAACCCTAACCCTAACCCTAACCCTAACCCTAACCCTAACCCTAACCCTAACCCTAACCCTAACCCTAACCCTAACCCTAACCCTAACCCTAACCCTAACCCTAACCCTAACCCTAACCCTAACCCTAACCCTAACCCTAACCCTAACCCTAACCCTAACCCTAACCCTAACCCTAACCCTAACCCTAACCCTAACCCTAACCCTAACCCTAACCCTAACCCTAACCCTAAACCCTAACCCTAACCCTAACCCTAACCCTAACCCTAACCCTAACCCTAACCTAACCCTAACCCTAACCCTAACCCTAACCCTAACCCTAACCCTAACCCTAACCCTAACCCTAACCCTAACCCTAACCCTAACCCTAACCCTAACCCTAACCCTAACCCTAACCCTAACCCTAACCCTAACCCTAACCCTAACCCTAACCCTAACCCTAACCCTAACCCTAACCCTAACCCTAACCCTAACCCTAACCCTAACCCTAACCCTAACCCTAACCTAACCCTAACCCTAACCCTAACCCTAACCCTAACCCTAACCCTAACCCTAACCCTAACCCTAACCCTAACCCTAACCCTAACCCTAACCCTAACCCTAACCCTAACCCTAACCCTAACCCTAACCCTAACCCTAACCCTAACCCTAACCCTAACCCTAACCCTAACCCTAACCCTAACCCTAACCCTAACCCTAACCCTAACCCTAACCCTAACCCTAACCCTAACCCTAACCCTAACCCTAACCCTAACCCTAACCCTAACCCTAACCCTAACCCTAACCCTAACCCTAACCCTAACCCTAACCCTAACCCTAACCCTAACCCTAACCCTAACCCTAACCCTAACCCTAACCCTAACCCTAACCCTAACCCTAACCCTAACCCTAACCCTAACCCTAACCCTAACCCTAACCCTGAACCCTAACCCTAACCCTAACCCTAACCCTAACCCTAACCCTAACCCTAACCCTAACCCTAACCCTAACCCTAACCCTAACCCTAACCCTAACCCTAACCCTAACCCTAACCCTAACCCTAACCCTAACCCTAACCCTAACCCTAACCCTAACCCTAACCCTAACCCTAACCCTAACCTAACCCTAACCCTAACCCTAACCCTAACCCTAACCCTAACCCTAACCCTAACCCTAACCCTAACCCTAACCCTAACCCTAACCCTAACCCTAACCCTAACCCTAACCCTAACCCTAACCCTAACCCTAACCCTAACCCTAACCCTAACCCTAACCCTAACCCTAACCCTAACCCTAACCCTAACCCTAACCCTAACCCTAACCCTAACCCTAACCCTAACCCTAACCCTAACCCTAACCCTAACCCTAACCCTAACCCTAACCCTAACCCTAACCCTAACCCTAACCCTAACCCTAACCCTAACCCTAACCCTAACCCTAACCCTAACCCTAACCCTAACCCTAACCCTAACCCTAACCCTAACCCTAACCCTAACCCTAACCCTAACCCTAACCCTAACCCTAACCCTAACCCTAACCCTAACCCTAACCCTAACCCTAACCCTAACCCTAACCCTGAGACCCTAACCCTGAGACCCTAACCCTAACCCTAACCCTAACCCTAACCCTAACCCTAACCCTAACCCTAACCCTAACCCTAACCCTGAGACCCTGAGACCCTAACCCTAACCCTAACCCTAACCCTAACCCTAACCCTAACCCTAACCCTAACCCTAACCCTAACCCTAACCCTAACCCTAACCCTAACCCTAACCCTAACCCTAACCCTAACCCTAACCCTAACCCTAACCCTAACCCTAACCCTAACCCTAACCCTAACCCTAACCCTAACCCTAACCCTAACCCTAACCCTAACCCTAACCCTAACCCTAACCCTAACCCTAACCCTAACCCTAACCCTAACCCTAACCCTAACCCTAACCCTAACCCTAACCCTAACCCTAACCCTAACCCTAACCCTAACCCTAACCCTAACCCTAACCCTAACCCTAACCCTAACCCTAACCCTAACCCTAACCCTAACCCTAACCCTAACCCTAACCCTAACCCTAACCCTAACCCTAACCCTAACCCTAACCCTAACCCTAACCCTAACCCTAACCCTAACCCTAACCCTAACCCTAACCCTAACCCTAACCCTAACCCTAACCCTAACCCTAACCCTAACCCTAACCCTAACCCTAACCCTAACCCTAACCCTAACCCTAACCCTAACCCTAACCCTAACCCTAACCCTAACCCTAACCCTAACCCTAACCCTAACCCTAACCCTAACCCTAACCCTAACCCTAACCCTAACCCTAACCCTAACCCTAACCCTAACCCTAACCCTAACCCTAACCCTAACCCTAACCCTAACCCTAACCCTAACCCTAACCCTAACCCTAACCCTAACCCTAACCCTAACCCTAACCCTAACCCTAACCCTAACCCTAACCCTAACCCTAACCCTAACCCTAACCCTAACCCTAACCCTAACCCTAACCCTAACCCTAACCCTAACCCTAACCCTAACCCTAACCCTAACCCTAACCCTAACCCTAACCCTAACCCTAACCCTAACCCTAACCCTAACCCTAACCCTAACCCTAACCCTAACCCTAACCCTAACCCTAACCCTAACCCTAACCCTAACCCTAACCCTAACCCTAACCCTAACCCTAACCCTAACCCTAACCCTAACCCTAACCCTAACCCTAACCCTAACCCTAACCCTAACCCTAACCCTAACCCTAACCCTAACCCTAACCCTAACCCTAACCCTAACCCTAACCCTAACCCTAACCCTAACCCTAACCCTAACCCTAACCCTAACCCTAACCCTAACCCTAACCCTAACCCTAACCCTAACCCTAACCCTAACCCTAACCCTAACCCTAACCCTAACCCTAACCCTAACCCTAACCCTAACCCTAACCCTAACCCTAACCCTAACCCTAACCCTAACCCTAACCCTAACCCTAACCCTAACCCTAACCCTAACCCTAACCCTAACCCTAACCCTAACCCTAACCCTAACCCTAACCCTAACCCTAACCCTAACCCTAACCCTAACCCTAACCCTAACCCTAACCCTAACCCTAACCCTAACCCTAACCCTAACCCTAACCCTAACCCTAACCCTAACCCTAACCCTAACCCTAACCCTAACCCTAACCCTAACCCTAACCCTAACCCTAACCCTAACCCTAACCCTAACCCTAACCCTAACCCTAACCCTAACCCTAACCCTAACCCTAACCCTAACCCTAACCCTAACCCTAACCCTAACCCTAACCCTAACCCTAACCCTAACCCTAACCCTAACCCTAACCCTAACCCTAACCCTAACCCTAACCCTAACCCTAACCCTAACCCTAACCCTAACCCTAACCCTAACCCTAACCCTAACCCTAACCCTAACCCTAACCCTAACCCTAACCCTAACCCTAACCCTAACCCTAACCCTAACCCTAACCCTAACCCTAACCCTAACCCTAACCCTAACCCTAACCCTAACCCTAACCCTAACCCTAACCCTAACCCTAACCCTAACCCTAACCCTAACCCTAACCCTAACCCTAACCCTAACCCTAACCCTAACCCTAACCCTAACCCTAACCCTAACCCTAACCCTAACCCTAACCCTAACCCTAACCCTAACCCTAACCCTAACCCTAACCCTAACCCTAACCCTAACCCTAACCCTAACCCTAACCCTAACCCTAACCCTAACCCTAACCCTAACCCTAACCCTAACCCTAACCCTAACCCTAACCCTAACCCTAACCCTAACCCTAACCCTAACCCTAACCCTAACCCTAACCCTAACCCTAACCCTAACCCTAACCCTAACCCTAACCCTAACCCTAACCCTAACCCTAACCCTAACCCTAACCCTAACCCTAACCCTAACCCTAACCCTAACCCTAACCCTAACCCTAACCCTAACCCTAACCCTAACCCTAACCCTAACCCTAACCCTAACCCTAACCCTAACCCTAACCCTAACCCTAACCCTAACCCTAACCCTAACCCTAACCCTAACCCTAACCCTAACCCTAACCCTAACCCTAACCCTAACCCTAACCCTAACCCTAACCCTAACCCTAACCCTAACCCTAACCCTAACCCTAACCCTAACCCTAACCCTAACCCTAACCCTAACCCTAACCCTAACCCTAACCCTAACCCTAACCCTAACCCTAACCCTAACCCTAACCCTAACCCTAACCCTAACCCTAACCCTAACCCTAACCCTAACCCTAACCCTAACCCTAACCCTAACCCTAACCCTAACCCTAACCCTAACCCTAACCCTAACCCTAACCCTAACCCTAACCCTAACCCTAACCCTAACCCTAACCCTAACCCTAACCCTAACCCTAACCCTAACCCTAACCCTAACCCTAACCCTAACCCTAACCCTAACCCTAACCCTAACCCTAACCCTAACCCTAACCCTAACCCTAACCCTAACCCTAACCCTAACCCTAACCCTAACCCTAACCCTAACCCTAACCCTAACCCTAACCCTAACCCTAACCCTAACCCTAACCCTAACCCTAACCCTAACCCTAACCCTAACCCTAACCCTAACCCTAACCCTAACCCTAACCCTAACCCTAACCCTAACCCTAACCCTAACCCTAACCCTAACCCTAACCCTAACCCTAACCCTAACCCTAACCCTAACCCTAACCCTAACCCTAACCCTAACCCTAACCCTAACCCTAACCCTAACCCTAACCCTAACCCTAACCCTAACCCTAACCCTAACCCTAACCCTAACCCTAACCCTAACCCTAACCCTAACCCTAACCCTAACCCTAACCCTAACCCTAACCCTAACCCTAACCCTAACCCTAACCCTAACCCTAACCCTAACCCTAACCCTAACCCTAACCCTAACCCTAACCCTAACCCTAACCCTAACCCTAACCCTAACCCTAACCCTAACCCTAACCCTAACCCTAACCCTAACCCTAACCCTAACCCTAACCCTAACCCTAACCCTAACCCTAACCCTAACCCTAACCCTAACCCTAACCCTAACCCTAACCCTAACCCTAACCCTAACCCTAACCCTAACCCTAACCCTAACCCTAACCCTAACCCTAACCCTAACCCTAACCCTAACCCTAACCCTAACCCTAACCCTAACCCTAACCCTAACCCTAACCCTAACCCTAACCCTAACCCTAACCCTAACCCTAACCCTAACCCTAACCCTAACCCTAACCCTAACCCTAACCCTAACCCTAACCCTAACCCTAACCCTAACCCTAACCCTAACCCTAACCCTAACCCTAACCCTAACCCTAACCCTAACCCTAACCCTAACCCTAACCCTAACCCTAACCCTAACCCTAACCCTAACCCTAACCCTAACCCTAACCCTAACCCTAACCCTAACCCTAACCCTAACCCTAACCCTAACCCTAACCCTAACCCTAACCCTAACCCTAACCCTAACCCTAACCCTAACCCTAACCCTAACCCTAACCCTAACCCTAACCCTAACCCTAACCCTAACCCTAACCCTAACCCTAACCCTAACCCTAACCCTAACCCTAACCCTAACCCTAACCCTAACCCTAACCCTAACCCTAACCCTAACCCTAACCCTAACCCTAACCCTAACCCTAACCCTAACCCTAACCCTAACCCTAACCCTAACCCTAACCCTAACCCTAACCCTAACCCTAACCCTAACCCTAACCCTAACCCTAACCCTAACCCTAACCCTAACCCTAACCCTAACCCTAACCCTAACCCTAACCCTAACCCTAACCCTAACCCTAACCCTAACCCTAACCCTAACCCTAACCCTAACCCTAACCCTAACCCTAACCCTAACCCTAACCCTAACCCTAACCCTAACCCTAACCCTAACCCTAACCCTAACCCTAACCCTAACCCTAACCCTAACCCTAACCCTAACCCTAACCCTAACCCTAACCCTAACCCTAACCCTAACCCTAACCCTAACCCTAACCCTAACCCTAACCCTAACCCTAACCCTAACCCTAACCCTAACCCTAACCCTAACCCTAACCCTAACCCTAACCCTAACCCTAACCCTAACCCTAACCCTAACCCTAACCCTAACCCTAACCCTAACCCTAACCCTAACCCTAACCCTAACCCTAACCCTAACCCTAACCCTAACCCTAACCCTAACCCTAACCCTAACCCTAACCCTAACCCTAACCCTAACCCTAACCCTAACCCTAACCCTAACCCTAACCCTAACCCTAACCCTAACCCTAACCCTAACCCTAACCCTAACCCTAACCCTAACCCTAACCCTAACCCTAACCCTAACCCTAACCCTAACCCTAACCCTAACCCTAACCCTAACCCTAACCCTAACCCTAACCCTAACCCTAACCCTAACCCTAACCCTAACCCTAACCCTAACCCTAACCCTAACCCTAACCCTAACCCTAACCCTAACCCTAACCCTAACCCTAACCCTAACCCTAACCCTAACCCTAACCCTAACCCTAACCCTAACCCTAACCCTAACCCTAACCCTAACCCTAACCCTAACCCTAACCCTAACCCTAACCCTAACCCTAACCCTAACCCTAACCCTAACCCTAACCCTAACCCTAACCCTAACCCTAACCCTAACCCTAACCCTAACCCTAACCCTAACCCTAACCCTAACCCTAACCCTAACCCTAACCCTAACCCTAACCCTAACCCTAACCCTAACCCTAACCCTAACCCTAACCCTAACCCTAACCCTAACCCTAACCCTAACCCTAACCCTAACCCTAACCCTAACCCTAACCCTAACCCTAACCCTAACCCTAACCCTAACCCTAACCCTAACCCTAACCCTAACCCTAACCCTAACCCTAACCCTAACCCTAACCCTAACCCTAACCCTAACCCTAACCCTAACCCTAACCCTAACCCTAACCCTAACCCTAACCCTAACCCTAACCCTAACCCTAACCCTAACCCTAACCCTAACCCTAACCCTAACCCTAACCCTAACCCTAACCCTAACCCTAACCCTAACCCTAACCCTAACCCTAACCCTAACCCTAACCCTAACCCTAACCCTAACCCTAACCCTAACCCTAACCCTAACCCTAACCCTAACCCTAACCCTAACCCTAACCCTAACCCTAACCCTAACCCTAACCCTAACCCTAACCCTAACCCTAACCCTAACCCTAACCCTAACCCTAACCCTAACCCTAACCCTAACCCTAACCCTAACCCTAACCCTAACCCTAACCCTAACCCTAACCCTAACCCTAACCCTAACCCTAACCCTAACCCTAACCCTAACCCTAACCCTAACCCTAACCCTAACCCTAACCCTAACCCTAACCCTAACCCTAACCCTAACCCTAACCCTAACCCTAACCCTAACCCTAACCCTAACCCTAACCCTAACCCTAACCCTAACCCTAACCCTAACCCTAACCCTAACCCTAACCCTAACCCTAACCCTAACCCTAACCCTAACCCTAACCCTAACCCTAACCCTAACCCTAACCCTAACCCTAACCCTAACCCTAACCCTAACCCTAACCCTAACCCTAACCCTAACCCTAACCCTAACCCTAACCCTAACCCTAACCCTAACCCTAACCCTAACCCTAACCCTAACCCTAACCCTAACCCTAACCCTAACCCTAACCCTAACCCTAACCCTAACCCTAACCCTAACCCTAACCCTAACCCTAACCCTAACCCTAACCCTAACCCTAACCCTAACCCTAACCCTAACCCTAACCCTAACCCTAACCCTAACCCTAACCCTAACCCTAACCCTAACCCTAACCCTAACCCTAACCCTAACCCTAACCCTAACCCTAACCCTAACCCTAACCCTAACCCTAACCCTAACCCTAACCCTAACCCTAACCCTAACCCTAACCCTAACCCTAACCCTAACCCTAACCCTAACCCTAACCCTAACCCTAACCCTAACCCTAACCCTAACCCTAACCCTAACCCTAACCCTAACCCTAACCCTAACCCTAACCCTAACCCTAACCCTAACCCTAACCCTAACCCTAACCCTAACCCTAACCCTAACCCTAACCCTAACCCTAACCCTAACCCTAACCCTAACCCTAACCCTAACCCTAACCCTAACCCTAACCCTAACCCTAACCCTAACCCTAACCCTAACCCTAACCCTAACCCTAACCCTAACCCTAACCCTAACCCTAACCCTAACCCTAACCCTAACCCTAACCCTAACCCTAACCCTAACCCTAACCCTAACCCTAACCCTAACCCTAACCCTAACCCTAACCCTAACCCTAACCCTAACCCTAACCCTAACCCTAACCCTAACCCTAACCCTAACCCTAACCCTAACCCTAACCCTAACCCCTAACCCTGACCCTGACCCTGACCCTGACCCTGACCCTAACCCTAACCCTAACCCTAACCCTAACCCTAACCCTAACCCTAACCCTAACCCTAACCCTAACCCCTAACCCTAACCCTAACCCTAACCCCTAACCCCTAACCCTAACCCTAACCCTAACCCTAACCCTAACCCTAACCCTAACCCTAACCCTAACCCTAACCCTAACCCTAACCCTAACCCTAACCCTAACCCTAACCCTAACCCTAACCCTAACCCTAACCCTAACCCTAACCCTAACCCTAACCCTAACCCTAACCCTAACCCTAACCCTAACCCCTAACCCTAACCCTAACCCTAACCCTAACCCTAACCCTAACCCTAACCCTAACCCTAACCCTAACCCTAACCCTAACCCTAACCCTAACCCTAACCCTAACCCTAACCCTAACCAAGACCCTAACCCTAACCCTAACCCTAACCAAGACCCTAACCCTAACCCTAACCCTAACCCTAACCCTAACCAAGACCCTAACCAAGACCCTAACCAAGACCCTAACCAAGACCCTAACCAAGACCCTAACCAAGACCCTAACCAAGACCCTAACCAAGACCCTAACCCTAACCAAGACCCTAACCCTAACCCTAACCCTAAAACGTAACCCTAACCCTAAAACGTAACCCTAACCCTAAAACGTAACCCTAACCCTAGGACCGCCCCCATTCTAACCCTAACCAATGGAGCTGGGGGGTGGGGTTAGGGTTCTGGCCTATCAGGAGCTAGGGGTGGGGCTAGGGGTCTGGCCAATGGGGGTGGGGGGGTGGTGCTAGGGGTCTGGCCAATTAGGGTTAGGGGGTGTGTTTGGGGAGGGGCGGTGCTGGGGGACTGGCTAATTAGGGGAGGGGGCGTGGTGTTCTGCATACTAATTAGGGGGTGTGTATAGGGGGTATATATGTAGTGTATACAGGGTATATATAGTGTATATATATGTACTATATAGTACTATATAGTACTATATATATATATACTGTATATATACTGTATATATACTGTATATAAAAAGAATAAAAATATAAAGTCTGGTGCAGCAGTAGGGCTTTTCAGGCGACCGGGGAGTAGATATTTTTATTTAAATTGTTAAAGTTTTTTTTTAATATTTACTCCCCGGTCGCCTGAAAAGCCCTACTGCTGCTTTAAAGTTAGAAATAGAAATAGAGAGAAAAAGAAGAAAGAGGAAGAGAAATAAAGTTAGAGTGAAAGAGAAGTAGAGACAAAGAGAAGGAGAGTGAAAGAGACTGAAGGAGAGACTGAAGGAGAGACAAAGAGAGACAAAGAGACTGAAGGAGAGACTGAAGGAGAGACAAAGAGAGTCAAAGAGACTGAAGGAGAGTCAAAGAGACTGAAGGAGAGTCAAAGAGACTCAAAGAGACTCAAAGAGAGTCAAAGAGAGTCAAAGAGAGTCAAAGAGAGTCAAAGAGAGTCAAAGACAGTCAAAGACAGTCAAAGACAGTCAAAGACAGTCAAAGACAGTCAAAGAGAAATAGACTGACATACAAATAGAGAGAACTAGAATGAAAGAGAAATAGAGAGAAATAGAGTTAGAATGAAGGGGAAATGAAGAGAAATACAGTGAAAAGAAATATAGTGAAATAGAGTGATAAACAAATAGACAGAAATAGACTTAGAGTGAAATTGACAGATTTAGAGTGAAATACACAGGAGACTGAGAGTGAAACAGACAAACTTACCTGAAACAGAGTGAAATAGACATAAGCTTAGAAGGAGAGAGACATAACTAGAAACAGCCAGAAACAGAACCACAGAGTTAGACATAGAGACAGACAGAAATAAAGTAAGAGAGAGAAAAGAAGAGTGAGGAAAAGACTAAGAAGTAAAGTGAGAGGGAAAGCAAGAAAGACAGTGAATAAAAATAACTCGACACCAAATAAAGACAGGAGCCAATGGGGGCGGGGGAGAGGGGTGTATCTTTATTAAGGTGATTAGGGGATCAATTTTTATTGAATGAAAATTTTTATTTACACATCAGCAATATACATGGAAACAAAGTACACAAATGCAATTGCAAATGCAACCTATATATATACACTGATACAACTCCAACTAACATATAGACCAATACATGGAAATTCAGCAGTAAATGCAAATACAGAACAATACAAGCCAGATACATATTGACACAACAGAACCATTTTTCTACTTCTGAAGTGTTCATTACAACTTGTTTTATTCTTACAAGAAACCCAAAAAACAGCAGCACACACAAAACATAGCAGTCATCCACAACACACACCTCCATCAGCTAACACACAAACTCACCTTCCCTCTCATCTCAACCGCCCTGCTAACCCCCAGCGATCGGCACGCATTCACAGCGCTCCTCGGGAACGGGGTTCCCGGGAGCCTGAAATAAAATCGTCCTGCCTGACGAAAACCCCGGTCCCCAGACGGTCCGCACCCAAACTTTGGCGATGAACGTCGCCTCGCAGACCGGCTGGGACCGAGGAAAAAAAAACCCAGCCGGGGGGGAAAAAAAAAAAAAACCCCCCGGCTGGGGATTTTTTATTCTAAGTTTAAAAATGAGTTGAAAAACCTGAAAGGCAAAAGACATACACACAGGGTTAGCAACAGTCAACACACACACTTCCTTAAGCTTACACTCAAACCCACCCACACTCGCATCTCAACCGCCCTGCTAACCCCCAGCCATCGGCACGCATTCGCGGCGCTCCTCGGGAACGGGGTTCCCGGGAGCCTCAAAAAAAAAGTCCTGCCTGACGAAAACCCCGGTCCCAAGACGGTCCGCACCCAAACTTTGGCGATGAACGTTGCCTCGCAGACCGGCCGGGACCGATGAAAAAAAAACCCAGCCGGGGGGAAAAAAAAAAAACCCCCCCGGCTGGGGATTTTTTATTCTAAGTTTAAAAATGAGTTGAAAAACCTGAAAGGCAAAAGACATACACACAGGGTTAGCACCAGTCAGCGCACACACACACACACAAACACAAGCAGACACAGGCAGACAGAAACTGTCAGACAGACAGAGTCACACTCTTCAGCTTACATGGTAGATTCTGGGACAATAGGTAGCATCAGCAACCACAGAGATACTAATCTTCCTCCGGCACCTGCAACACAAGAAGAGGTGATCAGCAAGTGATTATCTGACAGCTAGGCATTATCCACACTCTAGGCCCATCACATTTCTGCCCAAAACTACACAGAAAAGGGAATAACTGTAAAGTTTGACAACTGTTCTAGCTAACTGTGACTACATGCTAAGGCAGCCTAGTGACAGTACAATACAGCCACAGTACACTACAAGGCAGCATAGTGACAGTACAATACAAGGCAGCATACTGAAAGTACAATACAGTCACAGTACAAGGCAGCATCATGAAAGTACAATACAGTCACAGTACAAGACAGCATACTGACAATACAATACAGTCACAGTACAATACAAGGCAGCATACTGACAGTACAACACAGTCACATTACAAGGCGGCACAGTCACAGTACAATACAAGGCGGCACAGTCACAGTACAATACAAGGCGGCACAGTCACAGTACAGTCACAGTACAATACAAGGCGGCACAGGCACCCACAATGTAAGGCGGCACAGGCACAGTACAATACAGTCACAGTACAATACAAGGCGGCACAGGCACCCACAATGTAAGGCGGCACAGGCACAGTACAATACAGTCACAGTACAATACAAGGCGGCACAGGCACCCACAATGTAAGGCGGCACAGGCACAGTACAATACAGTCACAACACAATGTAAGGCGGCACAGGCACCCACAATGTAAGGCGGCACAGGCACAGTACAATACAGTCACAACACAATGTAAGGCGGCACAGGCACCCACAATGTAAGGCGGCACAGGCACCCACAATGTAAGGCGGCACAGGCACCCACAATGTAAGGCGGCACAGGCACAGTACAACACAGGCACAGTACAATACAGTCAGAGTACACAAGGTGGCAGAGGCACAATAAAATACAAGGTGGCAGAGGCACAATAAAATACAGTCAGAAGAAAATATAAGGCGGCATAGTCACAATACCAGCCAAGACAGGTACAATGCAAGTGAGAACTTGAGATAACTCTCTGGAATATTAATTCTCCAGACCTAGACACCTTGAGAAGACAAAACCTTCTGAAATACTGCAGTCATGCGAGGAGAACATAATCCTCTCCCTATGCAAGACCAAGAGAACAGCACATGAAAAGAATGCCCTACAAAAGGTGAAAAGGAAAAAGGATGAGAACCCCTTGTGTCCATGCGCTAGCCTCAAAAAGTAAAAATGTAAAGATGCCGGAACACGGATGATCCGGCAAAGTACGTGACTAGCGGGCCAGAATGATGCCGACAAAGCATCGAGATGTAATGAAGTCCTACGACACAGAAGACAAGGGACACAAACTACATAACAGACACAAGTTCAAACTCCCTGGCAGCTCCACCTTATCGACCCAAGATTCCTAGCACAAGATGAGCCAGAGGCTGATGATGCCAAAGGAAACAAAGCTCTAAGGCAAAAGCATGATGATTAAACAGAACTCCTTACAAGAAATTAGTGCCAAAGCTGTTAGGAGGATGCTCGAGAAGCTGGACAGCCTGAGAGAAAGAAGCGATGACTGCGGAGTGACTGTGGCGATACCTCCTGCACCCAAAAGCGGCCTCCTCAGGCGAAAACATCCACGATGACGGTCGAGACTTGAAGATGACTGACGACGCAAACCGTGCTAGGACGCGCAAATGACTCGGAACCGCCCTGCCCGGCAAAGGCTCCGGTGAGGCTGAAATAAAACCCTCTCCCTTCGCTTCCAAGGGGCCCATCCCACTAAGGCCCTCTCCTCTAAGCTAACTTTAAATTGCCTCCTGTGATTGCAAAGCTTTTTCCCCTTCTCCCAACCACCGGCCCCAGAACTTATCTTTTTGAAGATGAGCGGACAAAATCCATCTGCGATGCAAAAGAACACGTTGGCACCGTGGATGTTGAGATAGCTGTGACTGCTTCGGTGTTGCCATATCCAAACCAGCTCTACACCTCATCAGGGTACCTAAGACAACAAAACAGAATATGTGACAATTGCCCTACAAAAGAATAATCCCTAGGGCTCCTCTAAACCACCACCTCAGCTCACCTCAAATCTTCATGGGACTCCAGAGATGGCCCAGAGGGTACCTGCAAAATGAAAAGGTACAGTCTTAGCAAACTGCTGCACACGGCTCACTTGAGTCACCCCACCTAGACACCAACTCACCTGCTAGCCACTATTCTTTGGCACGCCTGGGACAGCACCTGCAAGGAAAGAAAGCAAAAAAGCATGCTCAGTGACTGTGCAAACACAACCTCCCCAGTCAGACGGGACAGAATCACACATATATCTTAAGCTCACACCCACCTGGCCACTGGCATCCTGGCCCAGGACATCTTCCGAGTGGACCGCCTAAAATAAAAACACAACAGTGGATGCTTAGAGTTGCATCAGAAATTGAAACCTGAGCCATAACAAACGCTTCTCTGCATTGGTCACTGCTCACCTTCACCAGTTCACCTTGACTGCTGATATCCCACCATACCACCTAAAAATAAAGACAAAGAACAATGCTGTAACACATCACCATTTACACTTTCCCTGCAAAGACAAATGGGGACTGACTTAAGCTCTACACGCACCTGGTTACAGGCATCCGGGCCCGGGACATGTTCCAAGTGGACCGCCTAAAATAAAAACACAACAGTGGATGCTTAGAGTTGCATCAGAAATTGAAACCTCAGCAATAACAACTGCTTCTCTGCACTGGTCACTGCTCACCTTCACCAGTTCACCTTGACTGCTGATATCCCGCCATACCACCTAAAAATAAAGACAAAGAACAATGCTGTAACATAGTCACCATTTACACTTTCCCTGCAAAGACAAATGGGGACTGACTTAAGCTCTACACCCACCTGGCCACTGGCATCCTGGCCCAGGACATCTTCCAAGTGGAGGGCCTAAAATAAAAACACAACAGTGGATGCTTAGAGTTGCATCAGAAATTGAAACCTGAGCCATAACAAACGCTTCTCTGCACTGCTCACTGCTCACCTTCACCAGTTCACCTTGACTGCTGATATCCTGCCATACCACCTAAAAATAAAGACAAAGAACAATGCTGTAACATAGTCACCATTTACACTTTCCCTGCAAAGACAAATGGGGACTGACTTAAGCTAACACCCACCTGGTTACAGGCCTCCGGGCCCGGGACATCTTGCAAGTGGATCCCCTAAAATAAAAACACAACAGTGGATGCTTAGAGTTGCACCAGAAATTGAAACTTCAGCAATAACAGCTGCTTCTCTGCACTGGTCACTGCTCACCTTGCCCACTTCGCCTTGAGTGCCGATACCCCAGGTCACATCCTAAAAATAAGGACAAAGAACAGTGCTGTAACAGAGCCACCATTTACACTTCCCCTGCAAAGAAACACAGGGACTGACCTTCTTGAGGGAAAGTCCTCCACCAGTATGGGGTGCTCTGCCACGGATTGAATCCATCTGCATCTGAAAGAAAGTTAAGATGAAAGTCAAAGTGCTGCAGGATAACTGGATGGCTCCAGACATCTTGGGTCAATCTACAGATACTACTTAAAGTCCAGCTACACCCCGCATTATAAATTTCAAGTCCCCAGCACTTGCTCTACGACACCTACACCCAACTACGGAGAAGGGCAGAGCAGCTCCGGGCCAAATACACACCCACACCCGTGACACGGGAGACCACAAACGAGGGAACAAAACAGGGACAGAAAACTCTCGGCGAGAAGAATGACCGCAAAGAAGACCGAGAACTCTGAATGAGATGTCCGAGGCGAGAGCCCTGGTGGGCTAACCAGGCTCAGAGAACCCTGCAGGAAGAAGATGTTAGCAGGATGACTTATTCCAAGCACTGCAAAGATGGATGCCCAAGAGTCCTGCGGTTAAAAGCCTCTACCTATCTTTGCCTTCTGACAAATCCTAATCCGCCAGAATGGATCGTTGCGGAGCGCAGCTGTCGATACGGCTCGGAACAAGACCTGAAAAGACATTGGACCGGATGCTTCTAAAGAGAGATGCAATTTTGATGCCTGTCTGGGCTCCCAAATGAAAGGTTCAATGTGATCGGCGCCTGGCCGAGGAACGGAGAGATCAGACCTGCTAAGAATGACTCCGGCGTTTCCTATCGGCCCCTTGAAGGGCTAAGGCAAAAGACAAGGAAGACCAGGTGCCCAAAAGACAGTGCACAACAGATGAGACACGTGAAATGCCCTGGGACTGCTCTGCCCTGCACACCTCAGCATTGAGATGAAAAACAACACTTTCCATTTATGCACCTAAGGGGCCATTTCTTGGACATGCCTGCCTCCAAAGCTGACTCCAAAATCCCGCCCGGTGCCCCCTGACTCAGCACCCCGCTTTCAAATCTTCTGTGACCCATAGCCCCTCACTTATCTCTTGGACTGGGGATGCGAATCCACGTTGGGTGCGAGAGAAGGCAGCCTCGCCCTCCGGGAGGTTCCTGCTGTCACTGGGCTGTAGTCTCTTAGTCAGCTACAATTAAAAAAACCTAATATGAATGTGCAATCTCAGCAGCATGTCGGCCAAAATGCAACAACTCTGCTACTCACCATTTCTTAAGAATGCCCGGGTCCTCGGCCCGCACGCTTCGGCCGTGCTAGGAGGCCGATGTCATCGTCGTAGGGTATACCTGCGTTAAAAGGAGACGAGGGGATGCGGCATTGCTGAAACTTGAGTGGACCCTCCCTTCCTCCTCCCTGCCTCACCGCAACTCTTCGGCCGTTACCAAAGCCTACCCAAATGGCACCTTCAAGTGGGAAAGATCGAGGCTTCATCACAGAGTCCTGTATTACTTCCGGAGGGCTCACGAGAGAAGCGAACTGGGTCCATTGGGTGGTCGGTGAGGGAGTCTCGGTGCAAAGTGAGCAAACCGCCTAAAACGTACAAATGACAATGGATGCTTTGAGTTAGACCAGAATGTGGCATCCGAGCAATAACAACTGCTTCTGCCCACTACTCACTGCTCACCTTACCCACTTGATCTTGACTGCTGATATGCGGCATCACTTCCTAAAAAGAAGGAAAAAGAACAATGCTGTAACATAGCCACCATTTACATCTGCCCTGAAAAGCCAAGCAAGGACAGACCTTCCCGGAAAGAAGGGGCAAAACAAAATGGAAAGGTGTGTACCGACGTAGGGTCCAAAAGCGTCGTGTCGCCAAAGTAGTTTCCGTCCGAAACCCCTTGAATGTCACCTCCTGCTGCAACGGTCTCGGTCGTACGGGACCGGCACTTTAAATGCTGCTGGCCACCTGTAAAACACAAAATAACAAAGGCCGCTTAGAGTTTCATCACTTACGCAAGAATGCCCGTAGCATCCGGTTCTATGCCAGAATTGATACTCCTCTCGCTCGCCTGTACGCATCTGGTCACGGTGCCCCGGTGCTGCTAGCCGACCGTGTCACGCTCTTTGCATCTTCAAAATTAGATGAAAATATGACCGACGATGTAAACGTAGAGAAGAAAGTCAGGCCGTAGCTCAGGCTTTCGGCGCCGACGCGTCTCGTCGCCGTGCTCCTCCGGTCTCCGGTGTTTGTACTGGGTTTACTATGTTACTATCCCTCTGCAAAAGAATTCTTCGTTAAAGTCACTCAGACACATAGGGAAAGCTTAAGCTTCTCAAAGTTCCCATTTCTCAACGCAAACTGTCTAGGATCTGACAACAGCATGCATTAAGACAAAGAGCTACAAAACCGTGAGACGCCGCTATACTGTTCCCTCTGTCTCTGCCCAACTCTGCACGGACCGGCCACGCTCGCTGTGTCTGAGGTGGGGCTCGGGTGGCTAAAATGTTAGCCGTAAAGTTGTCTGTCTAGCCCACCTACCCTCTTATCTATTCCACAGGGCAGAGCAGTTCCAGGCTAAACACAACACATTACAAACAGCGTGACACAAGGACAACAAACAAAGATCCCAGCAAAAATAGCAATTAGAATAATAGCAAGGACCGAGATGATGCCAAAAGAGATGACCGACGGTACGCCGATGGCGGACGGAGAGGGCTCTAAGGAGCAGAAGAAAAGACTGTAACACAGTGACCTGTTAAAGAAACTGTCAGTCACGATGATCAAGATAGCTGTGAGATAATAGTACGTTCAGAATGCTCCCCATAACCGTACAACCTTACGAGCCCCGGGATGCTACAACTCACGGCCGGAAAGGAGGATGGTACGGCCGGGAATGAGGCCTCAAAAGACGTCCGATTTGATGCTTCTAAGATACGACTCGGAGATGCGGCCTAGCCCGTAAAAGAACGGACGGTATCGGCATCGTGCCGAGAAGCGCGAATGTTCGAGAATCTAGAGATGATGGCTGACGCTCGTGATAAGGTCCTCGAGAGGAAAAGACGGCGATATCTGATCTGAGGGATCCCAAAGACAGGCTAGACAACATGGCACACGAGACAACATGACACACGCTGGAACTGTTCTGCACTGCACAACTTAGAGCTACAATCAAAAGTAGAGCTGCTCCTTTTAGCTGTCCTAAGGAGCTCCTTAGAAAACATCCTTTTCCTCTCTGCTAGTTGTTAAACCTGTCCCAGGAATTCCCAACCCGGTACTGTACTAACATCCCGCCTCCGGGCCGTGGCCCCTGACTTATCTTTTGGGTGACTCGGAAGGCCCCCTGATCACCGGTTCGGCTCTTTGTCACCTACAATCAAGAAAATTAAAACCAAAGTATGAGTTCAGTGTTACGTGAGCCAAATCCCAGTGAGTCAGCTACTCACCCTGTCCTTAGTGTGTCTGGGTCTTTGACTCGCTGGTTTCATAGTGAGTCTAAGGCTATAGCTGTTACTGTGATTGGCACCACAGTTAGCGAGAGACAAAGCCACACAGCCTTTCTGTGATTGCGGTGGATGCGCTTGTGTGCCCTAAGACACGTAAATACATCCCCTGGGCTTCTGAAAACTCTTAGGGAGGCCCTCAAATGGACTCTGCTTCTCACCATGCTGCCTCCTAAACCCCACCACAGTAACCCCTACCTAGGTCACCCACCCTCTCTAGGTCACAGTTCCCAACTTCCTTACCAGAAGCTGCAATCTCAAAGATCATCTTCAACTCAAGCAAGATCCCTTTTGTGACATGCCGAATCTGCTGAAAAAATCTGAAGTATCGCTCTTGACACGACCTAGAATCTCAGGAAGCGGTCCTTCTCCTAAAAACAACAAGAACAATACCAGAAGTTTTAAAAGCAATGGACCATCACTGAACACACAACCCAAAATCATAAACTTAAATACTCCCTGGATTCAATGCAGCTTTCTTCAGTGTCTTCGAAGCCTCTTTTGCTTTAGACGCCCAAAAGCACCTGCTGAAAACAAGCTAAGCTGAAAAACCTTCTTCACCGAATGGAGAAGAGAGCTCTTAGCCCAGCTGATTCCCAGGAGGGAATGAAGCCCCTTAGCAAAGGCTGGGGTTAATATACCCCTGTTTGGGCCTGCCTCTCGTTCCCATGAGTCCCTGGGAAAAGGGAGGAGACAAATCCCGCCGGGTATAAAAGCCCTCAGAGGCGCTGTAGCTGTTTGGCTCCTATGACTTAAATTCCAGGTAGGTACGGGGCTCCGTTTAGAAGCAAACTTTTCCAGGAAAAGGTAATGCCCTTTTTTTTTCTATAACTACTTTGAGCAAAAAGGCAGTAAACGAGTGAGATATGGAACTTTGTGTTTTGGCAGCATATCGAGATAAGTTGGATAATTTGTTGTGAACTTGGGAAATTTTGCCTAAGTGATTACTAAGTAGCGCTCCAAATGTGACTAAATAGATGAGGGAAGAACAGTAGTGATATGAATAGTGTGAATCTCATTAGGACCTTTAATGAGGGTCCCCCTAATTTTATCTGCATTAAACTGACACAATGGGGAAATGGGAATAAAAGGGCTTCGCCACTTTGCTTTAGTCCTCTAAAACATCGGCAAAAGATGAATGTGTCTGTGGGAAAACAGATAGAGATAATGCTGCAGGTAATCTTACCTCTGATCCACTGCAGCTGTGTTAATTATCAAAAAGTGGCATCAGCCTTGCCCTCCCAGCTATGGGTATGATAAAGAGTGAGTAAGTTGGGAGGGCGTTGTGTTGGAGTCGGAGTCAGTAGGAGTCTGCTAGCCATGCTATGAGGAGGAAGGGACTGGAGGTCGGGAAAGGGACAAATGAGGTAAGCTACTGTACGAGGCACAGAGGGAGATAGGCGGCCGCGCTAAGGACGGAAGGGAGTGAGCTGGAACAGCAGAAGAAAGAGAGTAGAAAAAAACTTGAGACACTGGGTCTACAGAGTAGCTGCTGCCGTAAATAGACTGGCCCTGAGAGCTGTGTAGAGTTGCCCATAAAAAGTTCTAGAGAAAAGACATGAGAGACTGCTAGATAATAAGGTGTTAATGTTTGGAATCCAGTGAAGTCTTTAAAGAGGCGCTCAAGAGTGCAGTGTCCCTCTCAAGTTCCACATTTACCTCACTTTCAGTCTTTCAAATGATGGGGAAAAAAGGGGATTTTCACATCGGTGCAAACTTTCCAAAAGCAGAGACACCTGGACTTCCTCCTGAAATTAAACCTTAGGACGATGAAAAGGGGAGGTACCCTTAATGCAAACCTGTAAAATACTGTGCTCAAGGTCTTGCCTTTCCGTTTAAACTGGAAAACAAAGCAAAATGGGGATTCCCTGTCTACTAATGCCCCAAACAGGAGGGAAAAGGGAGGGTGTCCTACAATGGATACCGTGAAAAATGCAGGGGAAGGGGACTCCCCATCAATTGAAACACAAGCGATTACAGAAAAAGAAGTATTCTTCCTCAGTTTAAACCCTTGTTCTCCTAGTAACGCCCCTTTTTCATGGGGGCACGGGGTAGGGACTGCATGTAGCAAAGAGGGACTGACAAGATGAAAGGCAAAAGTTGAAAGATAGACTCCGGGACCCCAGACCCTCCCCCGTGGGCTCCGGCGCCTCTCCTCGGCGCGATGGCTTTTCTCTCGGAGTTCTCTCGGAGGGAGGCTCCTCGCCGGGATCGTCCGCCTGCTCCCGGGCTCCTACGACGCGCTCTGGCCGTGGCGCCCGAAGGGACGCTCGGGATGCCCCCGCCGGTCCCTCTCCGCTGCCGGTTCCATGTGCGGGTGGGTGGACGTAACCCCTAAAAATGACCCCCGGGGGACCTGGCACCTCGTGACCCTCGCCGATCACACTGGGGCTGCTTGACTTTGAATGGGTAGGGAGAGGTAGAGGAAAGTCCTGCAGGTCATTGGCTTTTCTGCAAGGTCCGGTATCTGCCTCTGAAGCTTGAGGGCTCTGGGGGGTCTTTCCCATGGAAAAGTGCCGTCACTTGGGTCCAGGGCCGGTTTAGAAAGTTTCGGGAAGGACGTGTGGTTGCTGGGATGATTTCAGTGGTTTTAGGACTTGGTCTGGGATGTTGAAGTTTTTTAGGAGCCGATGGAAACAGTTTAGATGTTCTAAAACAGGCCTGTCAGAGCTAGAAAAAGGTGACTATGGCTTTGGGGGCTTCTAGATGCCCCTCAGATGTTTGTAGGACCTCCTAAATCCTCTGAGGCCCTTCTAAGGCCCTGAAATACCGTTCACAAACCTCCAATGGTGTGCTAGAGCAACCCGATGACATCTACGATGTCCCCGGAAGTCACGAGGTCCCCGAAACGTTGCCGAGACCGAACGGAACACCGAATGTTCCGGCCTGCGAGGACGGGGATAATTCTGAACGGAAAACGCCTCCCCTGCCAGGCGTGCGGGTTGTAACGTAATGGGCCTCGTGGACTCTGGGTGACTCTTGATAAACTGATGCTGTGAGCCCCTCGGGGGCTCGGGGACAGAGAGGAAGCGAGAATCCGAGGCCACCCGGCTGTATACTATGGGGAGACAGGGAGAGACGGTGCTAAAGGCAATCTCGCCTTTGATATATTGCAGCTGTGTTAATTACTCAAGAGTAGGAATAGCCTTGCCCTCGCAGCTATGGGTGCGATAAAAGAGCGAGTTAGCCGGTAGTCAGTCGGAGTCTGCCGGCCGAGCTGCGAGGAGGAAGGCGTGCGAGGGACGGAAAGGTTGAGACGTCGTACGAGGGACGGACGAGGTGAGGGGGCCGTGTTAGGGATGGGAAGGAGTGAGCTGGAACTGCAGAAGGAAGAGAGAAGAAAGAGAGAAAGAACCAAAGCTGTGTAGAGCTGCCCATGGGAGGCAACATAGAAAAGGCATGAAAGATTTCTAGATTGTAGGAATGCATTTCCACACCTGAACAGGTGTTTCCATATAGGGAAAGGTTTAAGACTCACCTCAAAACCTTTTAAGAGAAGAACACTAGAAGTTTGTTTGCTCTCCTGACAGTAATGGGCTCAGTGCTAAGACATAAACACTGATAGGTCTGCTTACCTATTCCCCAGAAACAGCTATTCTCTGTTGAGCTCTTTGGCAAAAAAAACCCACCTAAATCGTCCAATACTTAAGGGAGAACATAAAGCTTCTCAGTGTATTCTTGAGGTGTTGTAGGAGATGTATGGGACCTGCCCCTATACTGTGCTCAGCTTTGTTCTATTTTATTTTTTTATTAAAACCTTTTTGCTTTTTCGAGACGTACTCGACCGTGCCGTCTTGCAAAATTATTTAAACCATTTTTGGTAAGGTGCTGGATACCCTCAGAGGTGTAGGACTCTCACAGAGCTAATTCCACCTGGCTCTTTGAGAAATTCAATACTAGATAACAAGGTGCTAATGCTTAAAGCCTTTGAGAGTTTTATTGACGGACTCTGAGTGTCGTGGCCATCTACACGACAGTGTTCGCTGGTCCTGATCTGGGACAAATCATCTGATGTTTATGATTTTGATAAGCGTATTCCCGTTTTTGTACAACAGCACCTGAGTGGAAAGGGTGGCTAGATTCCACAGGTGGGAAAGATTTCTGACCGCATTTCTAAGGGCTTGGAAGTAGGCTTCCAAAGACAAGGCCGGCGAGAAAGCCGGTCCCTAGCGGGCTTCACGTAGCCGGAGCGCTGCGCTAGATGGCTACGGGCTCTTCAGAAGAGACGGTAAAGGAAGAAGAGGTGGAGGGGTGGCTCTTTATATTAAGGAGACTTTTGATGCTGTAGCAATTGAAACTAAGGAAGATGGAGTTGAATGCTTATGGGTAGGAATTAAGGGGAAGGCCAACAAGGCTGACATCCTCCTGGGAGTCTGTCATCATCCACTCGACCGTGAAGAAGAGGTGGGCAACTTATTCTATAAGCACCCGGAGAGTGTTTCAGGATCGTCAGCCCTTGTTCTTCTGGGTGACTTCAACCTACCGGACATCTGCTGGGAACTTAATACGGCAGATAAGAGGCAGTCCAGGAAAGTTTGAGACTCTGTGGAGGACAACTTTTTGTTGGTGGGTCAGCCCACCAGGGGAGGGACCATGTTAGATCTGCTGTTTGCAAATATAGATGGGCTGCTGGGAGATGTGGTGATTGCAGGTCGCTTGGGACAGAGTGATCATGAAATAATAGAGTTCTCAGTACTTGGTGAAATCAGGAGGAGCACCAGTAAGACTCTTGCATTGGACTTCCGGAGGGCAGACTTTGGTCTTTGTAGGAGGCTTAGTAAGGGAAGCAGTCCTTAAAAACAAAGGAGTTCAGGAAATGTGGGCCTGCCTCAAAACAGACATCTTGAGGGCACAGGGATGAGGGCACAGGGACACGCTGTTTCTGCGTGCCGAAAGATAAGTCGACGGGGTAAACGTCCGGCCTTGATGGGCGAGGAGGTTTTGGAGGAACTTAGAAATACAAAGGGGATGTATCATCTTTGGAAGGAGAGGCAGGTCTCTCAGGAAGCATTCAAGGGGACTGCTAGAGCATGTAGGAAAAAAATTAGGCAGGCTAAAGCTCACTTTGAACTTAGAATGGTGACTGCTGTAAAGGATAATAAAAAATGTTTTTACAAATATATTAACGGTAAAAGGAAGGGTAAGAGCAACCTTTGTTCTTTATTGGACATGGGAGGGAACTTAGTAACTGCAGATGAGGAAAAGGCAGAAGTGCTTAATGCCTAGTTTGCCTCAGTTTTTAGTGGGAAGACGACTTGCCTTCATGACAACTGTCCTCTTGGGTCGGTAGATGATGTCAGGGAACAGAATGGTTCCCCCATTATCCAAGGGGAGGCGGTCGGAAAACTGCTGAAATACTTGGATATCCGTAAGTCTGTGGGACCAGATGGGATCCTTCCCAGGGTGATGAGAGAGCTGGCGGAAGAAGCCTGTGGGAAAGTGGCACGGGGAGCACCACAGAGCCACAGAGAATGAAAAAGGAACGGGAGCGAGACATGGAGAAGGACAGAGAAAAAGACAAATGCCAAATACATGGCAAAGACGGAGGGATACAGTGACAAAGAGGGAAACGAGAAACCAGAGAGGAAATGACCGTGGCATGTGCCGGTGGGGGGGGAAGAAGGGCGAAGCGTGGTGCGGGGATGGAGACGGAGAGGTGCGGCCACGAGGGCGGAGGTTGACGGAGAGACGGGTGCGATGAGTGCGAAGGACTGGGCGGCGGGTACGGATGGGTACGGGCAAAAGGACGACGAGACGGACGAAGACATAGAGTCGTGATGCAGGACAAAGGAAAAAAAGGAAGAAAGAAGAAAGATAAAGATGCAGGCAGGGAGGGAGACAAAAAGCAGGACAGAACAGGGAGAGGGGCTGAGCAACTTTTATTAAACAAATATTGAGGACTCATTCCTTACAAGAAAAAGAACAAGAAGACAGAGTGAAAGGAAATGGAAGGGGGAGCACACGGGACAAGAAAGGAGCACGAGACGCATCTATATGGGTGGCGTCGGCAAAAAGAACCGGGCTGAATTTTTCTGATTGGGCCTGCTTCTCGCTGCCGTGATGCCTGGGAAAAGGGAGGAGGCAAATCCCACGAGGTATAAAAGCTCTCAAAGGAGCTGCAGTTGTTTGACTCCTCTGACTTAAATTCAAGGTGAGTAAAGGGCTCAACAGAGAAAAAAACTCTTCCGAGAGGTAACGACACTTTCTTTTTTTGCTACAGCTACTTCAAGCAAAAGGGCAGAAATAAAACTTTGTGTTTTGGCAGCACAGCTAGGTAAGTTGTATAATTTGTTGCAATTATTCCTTAGTGATTACTATGTAGTACTCCACATGTGACTAAGTAGGGTGGCAAAGAATGGCAGTGATATGAATGCTGTATATCTCAAGAAGACCTCCAAATAGGGCTATCTGTATTATAAATAAGAAAAATAGTACGCTCCCCGGCATGGTTAGGGTTATGTATGTGCCGGGCTCGCTCCCATCTGTGATCCTTGGTACTGGAATACTGATAGAAGTGCCCCAAAATGCAGTTTTAAACCCTTAAAATACTGAAAAAGGCAGAGATTCCTTCAGCTAAGAATGAGGAAATGGGGCAGTAGTTTCCACGTAAACCGATAACATGACAAATAAATGGCTTGTCCCCCTTTAATTTCATTGCCTAAAATTTTTGGAAAAGAAGGGGTTTCCTCATTTTAAATCTCTCCTGTGATGGAAAAAGGGGAATTTTCCCCTGAATTCAAATCCTTGAAAAGGAGGGACAGCTGGGCTTCCCCCTCTTAAGTCTTAGGATGATGAAAAGGGGGCGTTACCCTTAATTCAAACCCATGAAAGAGCATCATGAAAGTTTTCCCTTTCCGTGGAAAATAAAGGAAAATGCGGATTCCGTATCACTACCCCTGAAAGTGTGGAAAAGGTAAGCTTTCTGTCAATTGAGACCATTACAATTGCAGGGGAAGGGGATTCCCCCACAATTTGAACACAGTTAATTATGGAAAAGGAAGCTTTTCCCCTCACTTTAAACCCCTTTTCTCCTAATAATCCCTCTCTTTACTAAGGGCTTTAGGGAGGGACTAACAAGATAAAACAGAAAAGTTTAGAGCTCCTCCCTGGGACCCCGCATGCTGCCCGGGTCGCTCGGGTGCTGCCCCTTGGCACGAGTGCTTTTCCCTCGGCATTTTCTTGAAGCCACGCTCCGTGCCCACGTGCACCCGGCTGCTCCCCAGCCCCGGCTGGATGCTCTGACGGTCATTCCTGGAGGGATGCTCAGGATGGGCCCGTTGATAGCTCTGGACTAACAGCTCCTGGCACAGGTATGCCCGGGGAACCCTCTGAAGGCAGCGGGTCGCACCTGGAGCTGTGACATCTTGGAGTGGGGAGGTGAGGTGGAGAAAGGTACTGCTGGTTGCTCCCTCCGCTGCACAGACCTTCATCTGCCCCTGTGTAAGGGACGGTCCCCAAGTTCCTCATCTGCCTCACGATCATCGCCAAGGACTGAAGACCCCAAAAGGGACTGGGACTAAAACCTCCCCCCCAATGCAGCAGTTCTGGCCTGGCTAAGGTGGGAAGACTTCCAGCCATTGTCCACAGGTGCGCTCGTTGGACCGATACGTCCCCCTAGGAACCGGCTTGGACAATAGGACTTCACGGCAGACTGGTCTTAGGCCGGCCTGTCCTGTGCTTGCCCTGTACCTGTTCCTGAGGTGGTAATTTGCTCTAAGCGCTGGAGTGCTGCACCTGATGCACCTGATGCTGAGCTCACCTTCTGGCCAACTGCCTGTCGCTTCAGAAAGGACTATAAGAGATACCTCAAAATCGCTCGAATTCTGAGATCTCCCCACGGAAGAAGACGGATCTATTGGTCAGCGTGCACCACGAGGATATCGTCTCTCCGTCGGTAGCTATACCCCTTTTCTCTCTCTCTCTTTTACTTTATCCCCATCCCCTCTCTCCCTTTCCTCTCTTTTCTATCGCATACTGTGCAAAAGTGCACTTAATAAAGTGTACTGCTTTTGAGCAAATTATTATTGTCCCTTGTTATATCTTTTGCGCCTTGAGATCAAACTCAAACCATCACGATTCCCGCCTGCATTAGCGGGTCGTGACATAAATTGGCGTCACGGACAGGATCCTGAGACAGAGGGGTTGCAGGTTGTGTATAGTCTGTAATAGGGGAAGGACGTTTCGCTCCAGCCGCACCTAGCCCCGCCGCCTCAAAAGGGTGAGTGGTGTCTAGAAAGCAAGGGGGGCGACTCAGATTTCCCACAAACTGTACACGCCTAGGTGTAAAGCAACCCCATACTCGAGTTGAGGGCTCTGTTTTCAGGATTTCACAAAAATAGATCTCTTTGCGCAACAGACGGGACGTTTCTTATTTTATAATTTTTTATAACTTGGTTTGTAGTACATCTTTTTATACAAGTTAAGCCCTATACACACCTAGGGTAGTGTAGGGAAACATAATAGAAGTTAGTGTGCGTGTGTGTGTGCGTGTGTGTGTATCTTTTTATAGTACCTAGCCCCTCTGAAAGATGGATAGAACTCCGGGGCAAAAAGTAAGGAAGCATTTTATGCCTTATTGGCAAAACATAATGCCAAATCCTCTCCTGGCGGAGAAGAATAGGCAATAAATAATTAGTTTAATTTAGAAAATGTGGTTGATAGAGTGTGTTCCTTACAACACGGGACAAAATTTAAACTCGGCCGAGATAAGAACATTATCTGTTCTGTGTTAGAAGCATGTCTTGCAGCCGCTGGAGAGAAACACTCTAAGCAGAATAGTGAAGAGGAAACTATTATAGACTCCCTCCACAAACTAATAGAAACTTTGCAAGAGAAATTAGGTGAAAAGAAAAATGACATTCACTTGTTGAGAGATGAGATCCGTGTGTTACGGGAAGAAAACCATTTCCTACGAGCTGCCCTAAGGGAGGAGAATACTAAGAAATCAAAGAATGATGACTCCCTGAAGTTGGCAGAGGAAAAGGAAGGTCCCCACATTAAGCAAATATACCCCCAGAAAAAATTGGAATCAGTAAAAAATTGTGGGGAGGACTGTTGTCCACACATGAGACCCTTGATCAAAACAGAATATAATTATATAAATGATGAGGACTTTGACCCACACATCACCACCAAACAAATACCATTCAGCGCCACTAAGTTGGCCAAATTAAAGAAAGAATACGGCCGGCTCTCACATGAAACAGAGACAGAATATGTCTTTCGACTGTCTCTCACAGGTGGGGATCAAATTAAACTAAATGAGCAAGAGGCGAGCGGTTACTGGGGACATGGAGTCTTTTTAACAACAGGAGATAAACGTGACACATGGTCCTTGACACAGAGTGCAGCTTTCTGGGCTGGGGGAATAAATCCTCTAGAGAGAGGAGACCCTCTAGCTATAGTCAGTACCCCAAACCAACTTCTAGAAAGTGTGCACAAAGCCGCCTGCCTGCAAATGATACATGAAAGGAGATTAACTCCTGGATTTGAATCACCAATGCAATTACCTGTCCAACCAGAAATGATGACCCCTTTGATTAGAGGACTCCCTGAATCACTTAAGCCCACTGCAATAGCCTTACAAAAAACTATCATGGCCTTAAGCCCTGTGGAAAGGTTGGACAGATTCCTTGGGAACCCAAGCGAACACACTGAGTCTACCGACCCTGGATTCACTCCATATTCTACTCCCTCAGACTCACCAGCAACGCGCTTTAAACCACAGGCTGGTGATCGCAAAGTCTGGACATGGGGGCAAGTCGCTGAAGACCTCATTAACTACAGTAGAAAATATGGACGTGTAATAACCCCAGAAGAAAGATCAGAAAAATCAAAGGGAGTTAGATACATTAGAATTCCCCACAGCGAAAACACAGAAAAGGGAAAGCAGATTTCCCCACGTCAGTACTGGTGGTTATTAAGAATAAAAAAGGGGGTCCCAAAAGATATAATAGATAGCTTGCCGCTTGAAAAACTAAGTAAAATAGTAACTAATTGGCGCAATTCCAAGCCCTGGGCATCAACCCCACCAAGAACACAATCCAGTATGCCTAGTGCACCCCCTCTCCCACAAGTTCGGGGCACTGAACCGAAACAACCCCTAACACCTGTTTCGGGAAATAAGCCAAAATCACTTTCTTCCTACCAACCTCCAAGAAACCCCCCTAAACAGGATTTAAACTAAAAACTCTGCCTCTCAATAGTGAGCAGAGAGACAGAGAATGGATTTATTTAAAAAAGCTCACTAAAAATTCTAAAACTAGAGATATACTAATCACAGCTACAGTGGGTCCCAAACGAGCAATAGTAACTTTTGTAATTGATACTGGGGCCCAAATCTCTGCTTTAAAAATTAAAGATGCTCAAAGGTGTAGTGTTGTTCCAATGAAAAAACGTTACTGTATTTTAAATGCTTTAAGAATTACAGAACCCATGGCGGTTGCCTTAATAAAACTTATACTGCCTGGGGAAGAAAATCAATTAACTGTCAAAATGGTTGTTGGGAATATCCCAGATAACTTACTGGGGATGGATGTACTAGCTGGGAGACAATGAGAGGATCCAGAAGGCTTTTTGTGGTCTTTTGGAACACCACGACTAAACATCAGGCTGCTTCAAGCAGCTCCCTCCCTCCCATTCAGCAAAATCACTTCAGTGAAACAATACCCCTTACCTTCTGGTGCCAGAGAAGGCATAAAACCAGTGATACAAGAATTAAGAGAACAAGGAGTGATAATTAACACTCATTCCCCTTACAATTCTCCAGTCTGGCCAGTAAGAAAGCCTAATGGAAAATGAAGATTAACAATAGATTATCGTCGGCTTAATGCCCACACAGACCCCCTAACAGCAGCAGTCCCAAATTTAGCTGAATTAGTAATATCAATTCAAGAAAAGGCTCACCCAATCATGGCAACTATAGATGTCAAGGACATGTTTTTCATGATCCCATTGCAGCCAGAAGACATGAACCGTTTTGCTTTTACGTGGGAGGGACAACAATACACTTTCACACGACTGCCGCAAGGGTACAGACACTCACTCACTTTAGCCCACCACGCTTTAGCTCGAGAATTAGAAACAATACCCAAACCTGAGAGTGTAGCTGTTTATTAGTATATTGATGACATTCTTATAGGAGGAGATAAAATAGAAGTAGTGGGGGATACTCAACAGAAAATAATTTCACATTTGGAAAGTCTTGGTTTGCAAGTTCCCCCTGAAAAAATTCAGAAACCTTCTCAGAAAGTAAAATTCTTGGGAATTTGGTGGAAAGGAGGTATGACATGCATTCCACCTGACACCTTAACCTCCTTAGATCAAATCAAAATGCCTGGATCTAGAAAAGAACTCCAACAAGCTCGGGGATTATTGGTATTTTGAAGAAAACACATCCCAGACTTTTCAATAATTGCTAGACCCCTTTATGATTTGTTAAGAAAAGGGGTGAAATGGGATTGGACCCCTTCCCAGGAAGAGGCACTGCAATTATTAATCTTTGAAGCCACAGCCTATCAGGCAC
Organism: Phylloscopus collybita; assembly: GCA_027886175.1. Lineage (NCBI taxonomy): Eukaryota > Metazoa > Chordata > Aves > Passeriformes > Phylloscopidae > Phylloscopus > Phylloscopus collybita. The sequence continues at coordinate 3,119,748 of JAJNNQ010000139.1, read as the reverse complement.
TTGGCCCGATACACCCCTCAGATCCATTTCAAGTCGAGTGGGGTTTTGCAGTGTCGGGATTGTCAATTCACATTTGGCAGAGGGGCCCAGAAGGTCCAACTAGACCCGTTGGCTTTTTCTCCCGTGGTTTTAAAGATGCAGAGAAGAGATATACTACCTGGGAAAAAGGGTTGTTTGTAGTTAGCTTAGCCCTTAAAGAAGTAGAGAAAATTACACGGCAACAGCCAATTATTTTAAGAGGCCCCTTTAAAGTAATTAAAGCAGTCACTACTGGCGCCCCCCCACCTGACGGGGTGGCTCAAAGGGCTTCAGTAAGAAAATGGTTTGCGCAGATAGAACATTATTGTAATATCTTTTCAATTACTGAAGGTGCTGCCAAAATTCTAGCAATACAAGACCGAGAAAACTTGGATAGCAGCCAAAACAAACCTGTCTCAGTAATCAATGTGGCCCCCCCTTTTCCCCCTGAACAATCAACAAGGTCCTAGTTCACTGATGCTTCTGCTAAAAGAGAAGGGAAAAAGTGGAAATACAGAGCCGTAGCTATACACACTTCCTCTGGTGAACGGATCATCACAGAAGGGGAAGGTAGTGCCCAAATTAGTGAATTGATAGCTGTTTGGAGTGTTTTCCATCGTGAAGCGCAAAATACCTCTCCTGTCTGTATCTACACTGATTCCTATGCTGTGTTTAAAGGGTGTACTAAGTGGCTGCCTTTCTGGCAACAAAATGATTGGGAGATTAATAAGATTCCAGTGTGGCAAAAAGAAAAATGGCAAGAAATTTTACATATAGCAAATCAAAGAAACTTTGCCGTAGGGTGGGTGGCTTCTCACCAAACAGATGGAAATCTAGCAAGAGAATAGAATAATAAAGCTGATGAACAGGCAAAGATAAGTCCCTTGAAAAAAGAACAAATTTCTGAAGATTGGGAACACTTGCTAGAATGGTTGCATGTAAAAAGACAACACACAGGTGTAAAAGATTTGTACAGAGAAGCCCATGCTCGCGGTTGGCCCATCACCAGAGAAATGTGTAATACATGTGTATCTGCCTGTGAACAATGCCGTAAACGGCTGGAGAGGCATCCCGTGGAAGATGATCCTCTCCACTTGAAGAAAAGTAAAGGCCTATGGGACGCGTGGCAAGTAGACTACGTAAGTCCTTTCAAACAATCAAGTAGTAAATATTTTGTGTTAGTTAGAGTAGAGATAACATCTGGGTTAGTTCAAGCAGAAGCTTTTAAGAGAGCCACAGGTGATAATACTGTTAAGGCATTACAGGAATGGTTTGGAACTTTTCCTAAACCACAAGAAATTCAATCTGACAATGGCTCCACTTCACTGCTAAAGTTGTACAAGACTGGGCAAGAGCTGAGGGAATCAAATGGACTTTTCACACCCCTTACTACCCCCAAGTTAACGGGATTGTAAAAAGGACTAATGGTCTCTTAAAATTACTTTTGAAACCACAGGAAGGAAATTGGGATGCTCAACTGTGGGAAGCCGTGAAAGGTGTGAATGACAGGTGGGGAGTAAATGGGTGTCCTAAGATCACTGCTTTCTGCCCAACTGCTTCAAGCATGATTTCCTCACTACAGGGACCAGATGATTCTAAGAATCCAGCACGTCACCCTGGTCAACCTGTTTTAGTAGACCTCCCCACTGTAGGAGAAGTACCACTGATGCTAAAGACCCCTCTGAATAAACACACATGGGTGGCCACTGATGCCCTGGGGAAAGAGCATCGAATAAATACATGCTGGATAGTACCATAATTTTAATTTTCTGTCCTTTGGTGGCAGACTCTGTTGTGTTTACTGTTTACAGGAGAACTCCGTGGGACATGAAAACTACAGAATCATGATAAAACTAGTGATACTTTTCTGCATCCTACCACAACACCGTAGCCAAAACCCTGCTGAATGGCCGTGGTCCAAAGCTACAATCAGGTACACTCATTCTCTAGGGACATATCCTAGAGACCGTCACCCAAACCTGGCAATAGTGGTGCTGCACAACTCTGAAGTATACCGTTCAAATGAATGGGAATGGGATCCAAGTGAAATGACTAGAACTTTAATTAGAACAATTAGTGAAAAAATAAATATAGGATGCAGAAAAGTAGACGAGTCCTCTCATGAAAAGGCTACCACCATTAGAATCACTGGCAACTTTCTAAAACAAAATAAGAAAAGCGATTCTCACCCCGATATCTCGGCAAAACTTTGTCCCACAAAAAAGTGGACGTGTGCCAAACAAACACCCTTAAAATTGTGTTGTCGACAAGCGTATGTTGATAAACTCATTCCAAGTCTAAGAACTGACAATGTTGCAATTACAAAGGAGTGTGATAATGAACCCTTATCTGACTGCTGGTATAATTTCACCTTGACTAAACCGACTTACATAACATGCAGTTACCGTATCAAACCAGCAAATCAATCAAGCTTTAGAGGCCTAGTTCATAGATTTAAAATAAACACCATAGTAGAGCCTACCTCACATACAGTGACAGCATCCCAAGCAGAAAATAACACTGAATGGCCCTGGTCTCAAGCTTTTGTACAATCCACTGGGTACATGAGACACTATGATGAGATAAAGAACCTAAACCTATCAACTGTTGTTATGCATAGAGATCAGATATATACCAAGCAAGAATAAGAAAAGCAAAAAATCTGGCAACTTCGAGGGGTAATAGGAGAAGAAATTAAAATAGGATGTAGAATGATGAATGGAACTACCTATACAAAGGCGAGCACAATTAATGTTACACACGAGGGTGAAAAAGTTTGTGCGCATTCAATCGTACAAGAATGCTGGCATAACTTTACACTAACTCAAACTGTGCAGGTAGTTTGTCTTTGGGCTCATAAAGATAAGAGGCTTTCCTTTAAATCCAAAATAAACGCCCTAACACGACCTGTTACAACCCCTACCGCTACTCGAGCACGACCATCCGTGCCTCTTAGCCCAAAGATTTATGGTGTTGGACCCTACATTATTAGGAAAACAGGCCAAAAAACAAATAATGTTTAATCCATCATGGTCTCTTAAAAAGGTTAAACTGTTAATGCAAAACAATATTTCAGAAATACAGCCAGCTTGCTCACCTTTCATACAGACCTCTTTTGAAAGATAGACCACCTAGCTACGGAGACGTACCCCTTCAAGGAAGCGAGTGCCAAGAGATGTCACTGATATTCTGGGGACAGGACTGGGAATTCTAAATAGCATCAATTCAGAAGTACTTATGAATAAATGGACTACCACAACTAGAGATTTAGCCAAAGTACAACAACCATTGCAGTCATCCCTAACAGCCTTGGGAACCCACCAGTGGCTGTTAGCCAATGTAGTACCAAATTGGGAGAGAATAAATGTAAATGATTCCAAATTGATAATTGATGCGCTTGGTGCTACTCAAACCAATGTTTCTTAGGCCCTCAGCTGCATCCAAGCTCAACTATGGATGCAGTCAGTTACTGCTTCAATTATAAGAGAAGGGGAAGAAGGTACTTTCCCTACTGAAATTCAGAAAATAATTTGGGACAGTGCCACTGATTTCAAAAAAGAATTCCAGTCCTAGTGGAAACTAGTGAACTTCACTTACAACCCCGTTACAAATGCAGCCACAGCTTTTGTGTTAACCATACATCATGCCTCAATGCATTTGATATTCCCTATCATTGCTTTGGGATTGTATCGCAACGGAGCTGTTCTCTATCCTTTAGAACATAGAGAATGGGCCCGTCAAGTTGATGGGAAATGGCAAACGGTTAATTTAGAAGCTTGCGTGGCTCAAGGTCAACAAAGATTCATTTGTGAAAGTAATGCAATTATAGCTCAAGATATTTGTTTGGACACAGAACAAAACATCTGTCATTTTGAGGTTCATCCTAATGAGACTCCTGAAACAGTGCTTATATACATAGGCCATGGATGTGCATGCTTAAGAACTGCTTGTGATGCTATATTTGCAGAAGATATGCTAGTAGATACCAAAAATCATTCAAATTTTTGTGCTTGTAACTTTACTAAAATTACTGGATGTGATTTTTCCTATTTGGCTCCTGTCACTTCTCAACAACTTATACAAGCTAATTATACCTTGATACGCAAATTACTGCCTACACACATCGGGATGAACCTAACTTTGGTAAAGCAACTGCTGCTCCACCAAGATTTGATTCGCATTTTAGAGAAGGTTAAAGAAGATAGACAGAAGACCTTGGTGACAGTTCGACATGATGTAAAAGAAATCCACTCCATTGCAGAAAAGGTAATAAAAGATACCAAACACAAGTGGTAAGATACTCTTTTCAGGTGGTCACCTACTGCTACAAGTATCCTAAACAGACTGTGTCATCCCATTGTTGTTCTTTTGATTTTGGTTTTGATTGGTTTTGTTTTACAGACAATCCTGTACATGCTAATTTAGAAAATGATGAAACGACTGACAAGATTAACTACTGCAATGAATGCACACAACTTGATTACTGTTCCTTTTCCTATAGATATGCCCAAAGCCATTGATGTGAGCCAGCACCGTTTGTAACTTGAATTACGAAACTTGAATTATTGTTTGAATTAACCTTGTTGTGATTTATTATGACCATTTGAAATTGTAATTGCTTTAGTATTTTTATTTAAATTTTGTAATTTTGTATGCCTAATTTTGTAATTGAAATTGTAATTGCTTTTAAAATTTTGAAATAATTTTATATGTTTAAGTTTGTAATCAATTAAGAGAAAGAAATTGTTGTAACAATCATTGTGATGACTAATAATCATTGTGATTATTATTTTTTCCTTTGTCTCTTTCTTTCTCCCTTTTTCACTTCTATTCTCCTTAGGTTGTGCTACCGACGATTGACGAGTCCTGAAAACTTCGTGTCAACACTACAGATGAAAGTGACCTGTCGACAATCGTGAGTCACGGGGTGGTGTAAGGGACGGTCCCCAAGTTCCTCATCTGCCTCACGATCATCGCCAAGGACTGAAGACCCCAAAAGGGACTGGGACTAAAACCTCCCCCCCAATGCAGCAGTTCTGGCCTGGCTAAGGTGGGAAGACTTCCAGCCATTGTCCACAGGTGCGCTCGTTGGACCGATACATCCCCCTAGGAACCGGCTTGGACAATAGGACTTCACGGCAGACTGGTCTTAGGCCGGCCTGTCCTGTGCTTGCCCTGTACCTGTACCTGTTCCTGAGGTGGTTATTTGCTCTAAGCGCTGGAGTGCTGCACCTGATGCACCTGATGCTGAGCTCACCTTCTGGCCAACTGCCTGTCGCTTCAGAAAGGACTATAAGAGATACCTCAAAATTGCCCGAATTCTGAGATCTCCCCACGGAAGAAGACGGATCTATTGGTCAGCGTGCACCACGAGGATATCGTCTCTCCGTCGGTAGCTATACCCCTTTTCTCTCTCTCTCTTTTACTTTATCCCCATCCCCTCTCTCCCTTTCCTCTCTTTTCTATCGCATACTGTGCAAAGGTGCACTTAATAAAGTGTACTGCTTTTGAGCAAATTATTATTGTCCCTTGTTATATCTTTTGCGCCTTGAGATCAAACTCGAACCATCACGATTCCCGCCTGCATTAGCGGGTCGTGACACCCTGAAACACTGAGATCCTGGGCTTTCCTTTCTGTGGACAAGAGCTATCTTTGCCTGGGTGCCTGTGGCCAAAATTGGCATTCTGCCTCCAAAATTCTGATGTCCTAGGTTTGTAATTACCGAGGAAATTCCCCCCAGATCATAAGAAATGAGCAGTAATTTTTCCTTGCCAATCATTACTGAATTGTTTTTCTGTTGAAGTCTTTGACACGTCCCTTGACGGCTCAGGGGTTTGGCCAGGTTGTTTATGACTAATCCTGACAAGCCCAGACCAAACCTGAGCACCCCCAATGGCTGGTCCACCCTGAATTTCAGGGAAATATTGATACAGTTTATAAGGACTCCCTTTGCCCGCTACACCGACTTTCCGTGTGGATCCAGGGAACAGATTCACTCTGTAGTATATATTAATTCATGTTCCTGGAATATAATAATAAATTAAATTAGGTGATATTGGTAGAGGGGGGGAAGGTGCATTCCCTATAGTACATGTGTTTTGGAGGCTGTCAGCTCAGGCAGGAACTGAATGGTAACCTCACAAGAAACTCTTTTACATTTTCCTTGTGTATGTTGGTTTATGTTCACGAATAATATTTTATACATATAGTATTCACAGGTATGGGTGACGGTAAATTAGACAAACGGCAGAATGCTGAAACCGGGTGCAACTAAGATCTGATAAGAACTGATAGCCCAAGAGAATGGATCCGGCCAAGTCATCCAGAGATTCTTGGAAGCACCTAAACCCATCCCTACTGCCTGAGCTCCGCTGCGATTCTATCGGCAAAAACCATCGAGGGACAAAGAAGCTATAGAAATTCAGAATGGAACAGTAGCACCGACCTTTAGAGATTCTTTGCTTCCCTCGATAGCTGGACTTCGTAACGTGTTCAAGCTTGTACCTGGACTCTCCAACACGTTCAGACTTGTACACTGAGCCAAAAGGTATAAAACCAGTGGGCCTGGAGACAGACCGCTGTGAGACCTGGGGGTGTGGTGTCACGGGACGCTTCACGGAGGTCTCGCCCGGTGCGCGCTGCCTATTTCCTCGCTCCGTTTCGGTATTGGCTTTGTGAGTTTTACGCTTGTGGCTTTTTCACTGGCAATCTGGCAAAAAATTCTATTTTATTGTAATTGGCTTTATTAATTTATAACAATTCCATCCTTTGTTCCCAAATGCCAGTTCTCACAGACACCACCGAAGCAGACAACTACTACATGTGTTTCGGTTTAAAGGAAAACTTTTACTACATCTAGCTGTACGAGTAAAATAAATACATTTATTGATGGTCATTGCAGGAAAACTTTTCAGACAGGAAAAAAACCATTGGACAGATCCCATTTTGACAACATGGCTTTCTTTTGGGATTAATATCCATATATAGCATCATATATATGTGTATATAGATGTGTATGTATATGTATATATATCATATATATACATATATAGCATAAAAAAAAGATATTTTGCAATTTCGTATTATGAAATGGAGTGACATAGGTATGTTGGGACTTAATCTTCTAGCATTTTGGAATAGATTTATTGTAGTATTTTGAAACTGGGTTACTGTGATGGTTCTCAACTTGTTATCCTAGTATTTTGAAATGGACACTTTGAAACGTGCATTTCTAATACGTTTAAACCAGGATGACTAATAAAACACTTAATGCAGGCGTTTTGATGTTTTGGAATCGAATTTTTATAACCTGAGAGATTGTTTTAACACTGTAGGCTGTCTTATGGATATTTTGCAAAAAGAGATGTAAATATTTTTTAGAGTGAAGGGTTTGGTATTTTGTACCCTGTGCATGGCATTTTGTACCCTGTTATTCTGCTCAGACCAGACTGCTGCCTCCTAAAATCAGGAACGACACAGGATTTCTCCCAGATGCAAGCTGCCACAAGTTGGAAGCCTGGCTGCCCTTGGAGTGCCAAACACCTCGTACAAACTGACATCAGGAACCTGGGGGCTGTGTAAGAGACGGTCCCTAAGTTCCTCATCTGCCTCACCACCGTCGCCAAAGACAGAGACTGAAGACTCCAAAAGGATTGGGACTAAAACCTGAGACCGCACTACAGGAGCCCTGGCCTGGCTGAGGGGGGATGTCAGCCAACCGCTGCCTGCAGGGGCGCTTCTTGGACTGATGCATCCCCGTGGGAACCCGGTGGAAACGATGGGCACGCCACGCTGGACTGATCTCGAATGGCTTTCGGACTGGTTTGTTCTGTACCTGCCCTGTACCTGTTCCCTCAGTGGACAATTGCTGTACACATGGACATTTGCTCTAAGCGGTGGAGCGCTTTGTCCTGTTTCAGCGTAGCTGCCTGTGGTCTCCCCACCTGCTGGCCACCTGCCTGTCGCTTTGCAAAGGACTACAGAGAGACCCCTCAAGATATGACCCGAATTCGATATCTCCCCACGGAAGAGTAAGACAAGTCTGTTGGTCAGCAGGCACCACGAGGAATCTGTCTCTCCGTTGGTAGCTATAGCCCCTCTTCTCTCTTTCTCTCTCTTTTTGCTCTTTCTCTCTCTCTTTCTCTCTTTTCCTTCTCTCTCTCCCTCTATCACATAAAGTGCTGTGTGCACTTTATAAGGTGTGCAACTGTTGAGAGCAAATTGTTGTTGTTCCCTGCCTGTGTCTTTTGCGCTCTGAGATCACTCAAACCATCACGACTCCCGCCTGCATTAGCGGGTCGTGACGTAAATTGGCGTCAAGGACGGGATCCTGACGGACAGAGGGGGGTTGCAGGTCGTGTATAGTCTGTAACAGGGGAAGGACGTTTCGCTTCAGCCGCACCTAGCCCGCCACCTCGAAAGGGTGAGTGGTGTCTAGAAAGCAAGGGGGCGACTCGAATTTCCCACAAACTGTACATGCCTAGGTGAAAAGCATCCCCATACTCGAGTTGAGGGCTCTGTCTTCAGGATTTCACAAAAGATCTCTTGGTGCGAAAGACAGGACAGATTTTTTGGGGTTTTTTTTGGGTTTTGGTGGTTGTTTTTTGGTTTGGTTTTTTTTTTGTGTTCGCGTGAATTAGTCTGGACTGTTTGGTGTAGTGAAGAGCCAACCGTAAGTAATTTAAGGAGTACCTCCCAAGCAGATTTTGTCTCTTCAGAGAGCCAGGGAATCCAAGGGAGGCACAGCAAGAGCTCTGCGTGTGTGTAAGTTTCACTTCCCTGTTGTGCTTTTCTTCCCTTCACAAAACGACTGAAAAAGACAAAGCTGCGTTTTATGCTCTGCTAGTAAAACATAATGCCAGGGCCTCTCCTGGAGGAGAATGGACTCAAAATAACTGGTTTAATCTAGAAAATGTAGTAGATAGAATATGTTCTTTACAACATGAGGCAAAATTTAAACTGGGCAGGAAAAAAAACATATTCTGCTCAGTTTTGGGAGCTTGTCTTACAGCAGCTATAGAAACTCATGTTAACCGGGTGTAAGGGACGGTCCCTAAGTTCCTCATCTGCCTCACGATCATCGCCAAGGACTGAAGACCCCAAAAGGGACTGGGACTAAAACCTCCCCCCCAATGCAGCAGTTCTGGCCTGACTAAGGTGGGAAGACTGCCAGCCATTGTCCACAGGTGCGCTCGTTGGACCGATACGTCCCCTTAGGAACCGGCTTGGACAATAGGACTTCACGGCAGACTGGTCTCGGGCCGGCCTGTCCTGTGCTTGCCCTATACCTGTACGTGTTCCTGAGGTGGTTATTTGCTCTAAGTGCTGGAGTGCTGCACCTGATTCACCTGATGCTGAGCTCACCTTCTGGCCAACTGCCTGTCGCTTCAGAAAGGATTATAAGAGATACCTCAAAATCGCCCGAATTTTGAGATATCCCCACAGAAGAAGACAGACCTATTGGCAAGACCACGAGAATATCGTCTCTCCGTCGGTAGCTATACCCATTTCTCTCTCTCTCTCTTTTACTTTATCCCTCTCCCCTCTCTCCCTTTCTCTCTTTTCTATCGCGTACTGTGCAAAAGTGCACTTAATAAAGTGTACTGCTTTTAAGCAAATTATTATTGTCCCTTGTTATATCTTTTGCGCCTTGAAATCAAACTCGAACCATCACGATTCCCGCCTGCATTAGCGGGTCGTGACATAAATTGGCGTCACGGACAGGATCCTGAGACAGAGGGGTTGCAGGTCGTGTATAGTCTGTAACAGGGGAAGGACGCTTCGCTCCAGCCGCACCTAGGCCCGCCACCTCAAAAGGGTGAGTGGTGTCTAGAAAGCAAGGGGGGCGACTCAGATTTCCCACAAACTGTACACGCCTAGGTGTAAAGCGACCCCATACTCGAGTTGAGGGCTCTGTTTCCAGGATTTCACAAAAATAGATCTCTTTGCGCAAAAGACGGGACGTTTCTTATTTTATAATTTTTATAACTTGGTTTGTAACAACCATAAAGAACACCTTTTTTATACAAGTTAAGCCCTATACACACCTAGGGTAGTGAAGGGGAACATAGTAGAAGTTTGTGTGTGTGTGTGTGTGTCTTTTTGAAATAGTGCCTAGTCCCTTCGCAAGATAAATGAGAATTTCGGGGCAAAAAGTAAAGAAGCATTTTATGCTTCGTTAGTAAAACATAATGCCAAGCCCTCTTCTGAAGGAGAAAGATAAGCTCAAAATAACTAGTTTAATTTAGAGAACGTAGTAGATAAGATATGCTCATTACAACATGAAGCAAAATTTAAACTGGGCAAGAATAAAACCGTACTTTACTCAGTTTTGGGAGCCTGTCTTACAGCAGCTGTAGAAGCTCGTTTTAAACGGGCGAGTAAAGAAAGTGCAATAATAGACTCCCTTCAAAACTTAGTGGAAATTTTGCAAAAACAATTAGATGAAGAAAGAAATAAAAATCATTTATTACGAGCTGCCTTGAGGGAGAAATATCTTAAGAACTCAAAGAATGATGACTCCCCAAAAGTGGCAGAAGAAGAAAAAGCTCCCCACATTAATCAAATATACCCCCAGAAAGAATTGGAATCGGTAAAAAATTGTGGGGAGGACTGTTGTCCACGCATGAGACCCCTGATCTAAACAGAATATAATTATATAAATGATGAGGACTTTGACCCACACATCACCACCAAACGAATACCATTCAGTGCTACCGAGTTGGCCAAATTAAAGAAAGAATATGGCCGGCTCTCACATGAATCAGAAACAGAACATGTCTTTCAAGCGTCTCTTACTAGTGGTGATAGAATTAAGTTAAATGAACAAGAAGCGAGTAGCTATTGGGAACATGGAGTCTTCCTAACAACAGAAGATAAACTTGACGCATGGTCCCTGACACAGCGTGCAGCTTTCTGGGCCGGGAGAATAAATCCTCTAGAAAGAGGAGACCCTTTAGCCATAGTCTCTAACCCTGACCAACTCCTAGAAAGTGTGCACAAAGCTGCCTGCCTACAAATAATACGTGAAAGGAAATTAGCTCCTGAATTTGTGTCTCCAATGCAATTACCTGTCCAGCTTGAAATGATGACTCTTCCAATTAGGAGACTCCCCAAAACACTTAAACCCACTTTAACTACTTTACAAAAAACCATCATAGCTTTAAGCTCTGTAAATAAGTTGGACAAATTCCTTGAAAACCCGAGTGACCGAACCGGTTCTATCGATCCTGGACAACCTGGTACACCCAGTGCACCCCTCCCTCCACAGGTCTGGGGCACTGAGCCAAAGCAATCCTTTTCACCTGTCCTGGGAAATGAGCCAAACTCACTTTCTTCTAAGCAGTCAAGTAGTAAACATTTTGTGTTAATAACAGTAGAAATTATATTTGGATTAGTGCAAGCAGAAGCTTTTACAGGTGACAATACTGTTAAAGCATTGCAAGATCGCTTTAGAACACTTCCAAAACCACAAGAAATTCAATCTGATAACGACTTCCACTTTACTGCCAGAGATGTACAAGACTGGGTAAAAGCTGAAAGAATCAAATAGACTTTTCACACCCCTTACTACCCTCAAGCTAACGAAATAGATAGAAGAGTAAATGGGTGCCCTATAACCACTGCTTTTCACCCAACAGCTCCAGGCATAATTCTCTCACTACAGAGACCAAATGATTCCAAGAATCCAGCACATTACCCTGGACAACCTATTTCAGTAGAGCTTTTGATGCTCTGGGAAAAGAGTATCGGACAAGTACACTCTAAATTCTAATCTTCTGCCTCTTGTTGGCAGACTCTGTTGTGTTTACTGTTTACAAGAGAACTCCGTGAGACATGAAAAACTACACAACCGTGATAAGACTAGTGATACTTTTCTGCATCCTACCACAATGCTGTGGCCAAAACCCAGCTGAATGGCCGTGGTCTGAAGCCACCATCAGGTACGCTCATATTCTAAGAACATATCCCGGAGATCGCCACCGAAACCTGGCAACAGTGGTGCTGCACAACTCTGAGGTATACCGCTCAAATAAATGGGAGCGAGATCCGAGAGAGGGGATTGGAACTTTAACTAAAACAATTAGTGAAAAAATAAATATAGGATGCAGAAAAGTAGACAGGTCCTTTTATAAAAAAGTTTCCACCATTAGAATCACTAATAATTTTCTAAAACCAGATGGGAAAAGCGATTCTCACCCCAACATTTCAGCAGAACTTTGTCCCCCAAGGAAATGGACGCGTGCCAAACAAACACCTTTAGAATTGTGTTGTCGACAAGAATATGTTGATAACCACCCCCTGAGCCTAAAAGCTGACAATGCTGTAATCATAAAAAAATGTGATAATGAGTCTGCATTTGATTGTTGGTATACTTTCACCTTAACCAAACCGACTTATGTAACATGCAGTTGGTATGAAAACCCAATTAGAAAGCTTTCTTTTAAATTCAAAATAAACACCATAACCCAACCTGTTACGACCCCTACCGCTACTCAAACACAACCACCTGTGGTTCTTAGTCCAAAAATTTATAGTGTTAGATCATACGTGATTAAGAAAACAGGCCAAGAGCAAATAATGTCTAATCCATCATAGTCTCTTAAAAAAGTTAAGCTACTAATGCAAAACAATGTTTCAGAAATACAGCCGGCTTGCTCACCTTTCCTACAAGCCTCCTTTGAAAGATAGACTACCTGGCTATGGAGACGTACCCCTTTGAAGAAGCGAGTGCCAAGAAATGTCACTGGTATTCTGGGGACAGGACTGGGAATTCTAAATAGTATTGATTCAGAGGTACTGATAAACAAATTGACTGCCGCAACTAGAGATGTAGCCAAATTACAGCAATCACTTCAATCCTCCCTATTGGCCTTGGGAACCCATCAGTAGCTGTTATCAAATGTAGTACCAGATTGGGAGAAAATAAATGTAAACTATTCCAAACTGATAATTGATGCACTTGGTGCTACACAAACCAATGTTTCCTGGGCTCTCAGCTGCATCCAAGCTCAACTATGGATGCAGTCAGTTACTGCTTCAATTATAAAAGAAGGGGAAGAAGGTACTTTCCCTACTAAAATTCGGAAAATAATCTGAGATAGTGCCACTGATTTTAAAAGAAAATTCCAGTCCTGGTAAAAATTAGTGAATTTTACCTATAACCCTGTTACAAATACAGCCGCAGCCTTTGTGTTAACCATACGTAATGCTTCAGTGCATTTGATATTTCCTATCATTGCTCTAAGATTAAACCATGACGGAGCTGTTCTCTATCCTTTAGAACGTAGAGAATGAGCCCGTCAAGTTGATGGGAAATGGCAAACTGTTAACTTGGAAGCTTGCATAGCTCAAAGCCAACAAAGATTCATTTGTGATAGTAATGCAATTATAGCTCAAGATATTTGTTTGGACACAGAACAAAACATTTGTCATTTTGAAGTTCATCCTAATGAGACTCCTGAAACAGTGCTTATATACAGAAGCCATGAATGTGCATGCTTAAAAACTGCTTGTGATGCTATATTTGTAGAAGATATGCTAGTAAATACCAAAAATCATTCAAATTTCTGTGTTTGCAATTTTACTAAAATTACTAAATGGGATTTCTCCTATTTAGCTCCAGTTACTTCTCACCAACTTATACAATCCAATTATACTTTGATACACAAATTATTGCCTACACCCATTAAGATAGACTTAACTTTGGTAAAGCAATTGCTGCTCCACCAAGATTTAATTGACATTTTAGAAAAAATCAAAGAAGATGAGCAAAAGACCTTGGTGACAGTCCAACATGATGTAAAAGAAATCCATTCCATCTCAGAAAGACTAATAAAGGATACTGAACATAGGTGGTGAGATACTCTTTTCGGGTAGTCACCTACTGCTACAAGTATCCTGAACAGACTGTGTCATCCCATTGCTGTTCTTTTGATTTTAGTTTGGATTAGTTTTGTTTTGCAAACAATCCTGTATATAATAATTTGGAAAATGATAAAAAGATTGACAAGATTGACCACTGTGATGAAAGCACATAATTTGATTAGAGTTCCTTTTCCTATAGATAGGCCCAAAGCCATTGACGTGAAACAAAGTAGTTTGTAACTTAAATTATAAAACTTTAGATATTGTTTAAATTAACCTTGCTTTGATTTATTGTGATTACTTGAAAATTGTAATAGTTTTAGTATTTTGACTTAATTTTGTATAACTAAAAATTGTAGTTAGTCTTAATATGTTGAGTTAATTTTGTATGCCTAATTTTGTGATTAAAACTGTAATTGCTTTTAAAATTTTGAATTAATTTTATATGTTTAAGTTTGTAATCAATTAAAAAAATTGTTATAACAATCATTGTGATTATTTTGTGATCAATTATGACTAATAATCATTGTGATTATTAATAGTTTTGATTTTTTTCCTCCATTCCTTTCTTTTTCCCTTTTCTCTCTTCTATTTTCCTTGAGTTGTGCTACCGACGATTGACGAGTCCTGAAGACTTCGTGTCAACACTACAGATGAAGCTGTCCTGTCGACAATCGTGAGTCACGGGGTGGTGTAAGGGACGGTCCCTAAGTTCCTCATCTGCCTCACGATCATCGCCAAGGACTGAAGACCCCAAAAGGGACTGGGACTAAAACCTCCCCCCCAATGCAGCAGTTCTGGCCTGACTAAGGTGGGAAGACTGCCAGCCATTGTCCACAGGTGCGCTCGTTGGACCGATACGTCCCCTTAGGAACCGGCTTGGACAATAGGACTTCACGGCAGACTGGTCTCGGGCCGGCCTGTCCTGTGCTTGCCCTATACCTGTACGTGTTCCTGAGGTGGTTATTTGCTCTAAGTGCTGGAGTGCTGCACCTGATTCACCTGATGCTGAGCTCACCTTCTGGCCAACTGCCTGTCGCTTCAGAAAGGATTATAAGAGATACCTCAAAATCGCCCGAATTTTGAGATATCCCCACAGAAGAAGACAGACCTATTGGCAAGACCACGAGAATATCGTCTCTCCGTCGGTAGCTATACCCATTTCTCTCTCTCTCTCTTTTACTTTATCCCTCTCCCCTCTCTCCCTTTCTCTCTTTTCTATCGCGTACTGTGCAAAAGTGCACTTAATAAAGTGTACTGCTTTTAAGCAAATTATTATTGTCCCTTGTTATATCTTTTGCGCCTTGAAATCAAACTCGAACCATCACGATTCCCGCCTGCATTAGCGGGTCGTGACATCGGGCAAGTGAAGAAAATGCAAAAAGGGAATCCCTCCAAAATAGTGGAAATTTTGCAGAAATAATTCGATGAAGGAAGAAATAAAAATCACTTGTTGAGAGATGAAAATCATTTGCTATGGGCTGCCTTGAGAGAGGAGTAGTCTAAGAATTTAAAAAATTCTGACCCCCAAAGGAGACAGGGGAAAAAGAAACTGCCCACTTGAATCAAAGATACCCCCAGAAGGAATTGGAATCAGTAAAAAATTGTGGAGAGGACTGCTGTCCACACTTACGAGCCCTGATTAAAACAGAATACAATTATATTAATGATGAGGATTTTGACCCTCGCATTGCCACTAAACAAGTGCCATATGGTGCTGCCGAGTTGGCCGAGTTAAAGAAAGAATACGACCGGCGCTCGTGTGAATCGGACACAGAATGTGTCTTCTGGGTGTCTCTCTTGGTGGTGACCAAATTAAGCTAAATGAACAAGAAGCGGGTGGTTACGGGGGACATGGAGTCTTCTTAACAACAGGAGATAAACGTGACACGTGGTCCCTGACACAGCATGGATCTTTCTGGGCCGGGGGAATAAATCCTTTGGGAAGAGGGGACCCTTTAGCCATAGTTTGACCGACTCCTGGAAAGTGTCCACAAAGCCGCCTGCCTGCAAATGATATGCGGAAGGGAATTAATTCCGGGATTTGAATCCCCGATGCAATTACCTGTACAGCTTGAACTGATGACCCCTTTAATTCAGGGGCTCTTAGAATCCCTATTAAACCCACTGCAATCACTTTACAAAAAAACATAACGGCTTTAAGCCCTGTAGAAAGGCTGGCCGTGTTCCTTGGAAACCTGAGCGACCGAACCGGACCTACCGGTCCTGGGTTTGCTACGTATTCTGAACGGCCAGCTTTACACCCTAATCCGTATGCTTGTGATCGTAAAGTTTGGACGTGGAGCCGGGTTGCCAAAGACCTCATTAATTACAGGAGAAAATATGGATCTGTAAAAACCCTGGAGGAAAAATTGGAAAAAATAAAAGGTGTTAAGTATATTGAGGCTCCTCACAGCAAAAACTAGAGGAGGGAAGATGGATCTCTATAACCTTCAACGTTGGTTGTTATTGGGTATCAAAAAGGGGGTCCCCAGAGATGTGATGGATGGTTTACCCCTTGATAAAGTGAGTAAGGTAGACTGTATCAACTCCCTTGAGAAGTCAGGAGGTAAACACTTTGTGCTTCCAGGAGTAGAGATCATATCTGGGTTGGTCCAGGCTGGCGCTTTCAAAAGAGCTACAGGCGATAAAACTGTTAAAGCATCACAGGGATGGTTTGGAACTTTCCCAAGACCACAGGAAATTCAATCTGATAATGGCTCTCACTTTACTGCCAAAGTTGTACAGGATTGGGCAAAAGGTGAAGTAATTAAATGGACTTTTCACACCCCTTACTACCCTCGAGCTAACGGGACTGTAGGAAGGACCAGTGGTCTGTGGGAAGCTGTGAAAGGTGTGAATGATAGATAGGGGTAAATGGGTGTCCCATAACCGCTGCTTTTTGCCCGACAGCTCCGAGCATAATTCCCTCATTACGGGGACAAAGCGATTCCAAGAATCCAGCACATTACCCTGGACGACCTGTTTCGGTGGACCTCCCTACTGTAGCGGAAGTACCGCTAGTGCTAAAAACCCCTCTGAATAAACATGCATGGGTAGCCTTTGATGCTCTGGGGAAAGAGCAACAGATAAGTACTCTCTGGATTCTAATTTTCTGTCTCTTGTTGGCAGACTATGTTGTGTTTACTTTTCACAGGACAATTCCAAGGGACATGCAGGATTAATGTTGATTATTGTTGATTATTATTGATCAAATAGTATTGAATCAGAAATACTAATGAATACATTGCTTACCGCAGCTAGAGATTTGACCGAATTACAGCCACCGATGGAGTTGTCCTTATTGGCCTTGGGAACCCATTGGTGGCTTTTATCAAACATATTACCAAATTGGGAAAAGATAAATGTGAATGTCCACAAATTGAAAATTGACATGCTTGGTGTTACTCAAAGGAACGTCATCTTGGCTTTCGGCTGCATCCGGGCTCAATTGTGGATGCGGTTACTTGCTGCCTCAATTATAAGAGAAGGCAAAGAAGGCAATTTTCCTACTGAAATTCAGAAAATAATTTGAGATAGTGCCACTGATTTTGAAAGAGAATCCCAGTCCTGGTGGAACTTTGTGCTTTTTAACTTACAATGCTATTACAAACACAGACACCGCTTTTGTGTTTACCGTACATAATTCTTCAGTGCATTTGATATTCCCTATCATTAGGATTGAACTGTGACGGAGCTGTTCTCTATCCTTTTGAGCATAGAACACGGGCCCGTCAAATCGGTGGGAAATGTCAAACTGTTAACGTAGGATCTTGTATTGCTCGGGGACAACGAGGGTTCATTTGTGAAAGGAATGCAATCATAGTTCAAGATACTTGTTTGGACGCAGAACAAAACATCTGTCATTTTGAAGTTCATCCTAACGAGACTCCTGAAACAGTGCTTGTGTATAAAGGCAATGGATGTGCATGCTTGAGAACTGTGTGTGATGTTATAGTTGTAGAAAATCTAGTAGTGAATACTAGAAATCGTTCCAATTTTTGTGTTTGCGATTTTACCAAAATCATCGGATGTGATTTTTCTTATTTGGCTCCAGTTACCTCTCACCATGTTATACAATCCAATTACACACTGATACACAAACTATTGCCTACCCCCTTTGGAATGAACCTTACTTTGGTGAAGCAATGGCTGCTTCATCAGGATTTAATTCAAATCTTAGCAAAGATCAAGGAAAATGGGCAGAAAACCTTGGTAACTGTTCATCGCAATGTGAAAGAAATCCATCGTGTCTTGGAAAGGGTAAGAAAGGATGCTGAACACAGGTGGTGGGATACTCTTTCTGGGTGGTCACCTACTGCTACAAGTGTTCTGAACAAATTCTGTCATCCCATTATTGGTCTTTGGATTTTGGTTACAATTTGTTTTGTTTTATTAGCAAATTTATACATTATGATTTAGAGAATGATGAAATGATTAAAAAGATTGATGCGCACAATTTGATCGGTGTCCCTTTCCCTGTAGCCGTGCCCAGAGCCATTGACATAAGACAGAGCCGTTAGTAGCATGAATTATAAAAACTTTGGATAGGTTTAAAATTAATTTTAGGTTTTGATTTGTTTTGATTATTTGAAAAATTATTTTGTGATTAATATTGAGCATAATTGTACTTAAGGTTTTGAATCAATTTCTGTATTTTTGATCTTGTGATTTGTCATAATCATTTGAAATATTGTTTGAAGGAAATAGTTTAAATAATCATTGTGATTAATTATTGGTACAAATTGTTTTGATTATCTCCTATCTTTTTTCCTGTTGTTTTTCTCTCTCTTGTTTCTGTCTCTGGCTTTCCTGGGTTATGCTACCAACATGGATGAGTCCTGAAGACTTTGCCACAACACTACAGAACCTTGCTGATGGAGCTTTCCTGTCAACAATTATGAATCAAAGGGTGGTGTAACAGACGGTCCCTAAGTTCCTCATCTGCCTCACCACCGTCGCCAAAGACAAAGACTGAAGACTCCAAAAGGACGGCGACTAAAACCTGAGACCCCGCTACAGGAGCCCTGGCCTGGCTGAGGGGGGATGTCAGCCAACCGCTGCCTGCAGGGGCGCTTCTTGGACTGAGGCATCCCCGTGGAAACCCGGTGGAAACAATGGGCACGCCACGCTGGACTGATCTCGAACGGCTTTCGGACTGGTTTGTCCTATACCTGTCCTGTACCTGTTCCCTCAGTGGACAATTGCTGTACACATGGACATTTGCTCTAAGCGGTGGAGCGCTTTGTCCTGTTTCAGCGTAGCTGCCTGTGGTCTCCCCGCCTTCTGGCCACCTGCCTGTCGCTTCGCAAAGGACTATAAAGAGACCCCTCAAGATATGACCCGAATTTGATATCTCCCGACGGAAGAGTAAGACAAGTCTGTTGGTCAGCATGCACCACGAGGACTCTGTCTCTCCATTGGTAGCTATATCCCCTCTTCTCTCTTTCTCTCTCTTTTTTTCTCTCTTTATCTCTCTCTCTTTCTCTCTTTTCCTTCTCTCTCTCCCGCTATCGCAAATAGTGATGTGTGCACTTAACAAAGTGTACTGTTGTTGAGAGCAGATTGTTGTTGTCCCCTGCTGTGCCTTTTGCACTCTGAGATCGCTCGAACCATCGTGACTCCTGCCTGCATTAGCGGGCTGTGACAGGCTGAGTTTGGTTTCCCATGGAAAAAGGGCCACTGTTGATGTCTAATGCCCCATGCCTGCCACTGGGCTTCTGCCTGCTGAAATTCCACTAAAATTCTGAACGGATGAGGACTTCTCCCAGATGCGAGCTGCCGCGAGTTGGAAGCCTGGCTGCCCTTGGAGTGCCAAACGGCTCCTACAAACTGACATCGGGAATCTGGGGGCTGAGTTTGGTTTCCCATGGAAAAGGGCCACCGTTTGTGCTTAAAGCCCCATTGCTAGCACTGCGCTTTCACCCAGTAAATCTACAAATGCTGCAGGATTTCTCCCAGATGCAAGTTGCCACAAGTTATAATCCTGGTTACATACAAACCCAAAATCTATTTCTATTACTAACATTGAAAAAAAATCTCAAATTTTAACTGCAATAAAACCTAAGAAAACCCTATTAAAAATAAAATCTAAAAATCCCATTTCAACTTACCCAAAACCCCAACCATTCCAAAGCAATATTTTTTTAGTGCCGAAAAACCTCAAACATTTAAAATAACTACTACGAAAATGCCCTCTATCGACCGTGCCACCAATATCATATAAAACAAATAAATTATTCTCTTCATACAGCACACACTTATAAAAATATGTAAATCTCTCTGAAATCTGGACAATAATTACAAATTAGCCCAAAAATAAAAACTTTAATCTCATTAACAAAACACTCCAAAACAAACACAACCTAAAAAATGTCACCATACAACCAACTACCAGCAAACGAACCGCTCTACAATCTTCTCACTAACAGTTCTTATCACATCATAAAAATGGTACAAAAATAAAAAACAACCATATAGAATTCCACACAACAAATCACAAAAACTAGCAAAAAAGATAAACCAAATTACTAAACTCAAAACTGTACCATTAATCGTAACCATGACTAAAGAAAAAGAATCAAAGCTCTATCTCTACACTAACTCAAAAATAATAACCAATGCTCTATAAAATTCACTTAAAAAAACCAAACTAATGACCAACATGTAAAAATATAAACTACTGAAATAGAGACATCACTACCCAAAAAACCTACCCAAAATACCCTACCATATCAATAGCCACGTTGCCAAAAATAAAACTAACTAAAAACACCGAGACAACAAACAAATCAAACTACAAAAATAAAAATATCACAAATAAACTTAAATTACCAACACCAAATATTATTCCTCAAATCATCAGAACAAAAACACCACCGATATATACACACAAAATCAAAAGATCACTTTAACCATAAACAGTACCTTCCAAATTATCCATTAAAGTCCAGCTGGCGCTGAGGTTCGCAGAGGGCTTCTGAGGCACCCCGAGAGTATCTCGTTAAAGACACCCTGGGGGGTCAGCGCAGCCCTGTCAGCTGGAGAGAAGGCCTCGGCAGAGAGCAGGCAGTGATTTCAGCTCAGTGATTTAGCTCAGTGATTCCAGCCCTGCTCCTGCGAGGTTTCTTCTCTGTTGCCCGGCCCGGGAGAGAGAGAGAGGGAGACTTCGTCTGGCAAATTCCGCAGAAGGTAGTTTATTATGAGGGTCCAGCGAAGGGAGCCAGGACGACAGCACTCCCCGGGAGACCAGGGAAACCCAGGGGTTTTATAGGACACCAAAGGAGGATGGAAAGGGTACAAAGCCAATCGTTTAAGACAGATCTGCATAAAATCTCGAAGGGGCTTCTGGGTTTATCCAAAAGGTCGCCGTGACCAAAAGCTTTCCCTTATCTTAAGGGCTCTGGAAAGAGATTGTGCAATCCCTTTCAGGCTGCTCTCCAGGGCAGGGCCACCGGGGCTTTGTCCACACCCACAACTCCCCCTTTTATATTTAGTAAAAAGGCCTCACCAGCCGTTCTTTTAAAGCAGCGAAGGAGGCATGAGAACATAAGTAACACAATAACAATCACAATAAAAATCCATAAAACACTTTTAACCAAAGAGGCCACCCATCCTGTCAACCCCCATTGCCCGAAGAGATTGTCAATCCAGTCCAGAGATTTTTCTGTTTTTATGTCTTTCACTAGTCCTTCTAGTTTCTGTATGTTCGCATGGATGGATGTTGAGTGTGAAGAAAGGTTGAAACAGCACATTCCCTCAAAGTCCTGGCATCCGTGTCCATTAACAAGCAGCAAGTAGTCGATCGCAGCACGGTTTTGAAGGGTTGCTTGTCTGGTGGTCTCTTCATCCTTTAAAAGATCACTTAAGGCAGCAGATGTGGCATTGGCTTGTTTACTGAGCCAGCACCCCAGGTGATCTATATCACCGAGGGCTTTAAGCGCAGCTAACCAGGGAGTGAACACGGAAACTGCAATTCGCTCTACCCAGTGTATGTTGTAAATATGACTGTCACAGTTTGCATCATATTCTGAATAGGATCTCTTTTGGCGGGAGGATACCTTTGTTTTCCTCCAGTTATGTAGAAGTGTAATATTTGGAGTGAGGGTAGAAAGCTTACCAAGGCTACAGGGGCCCCCTTGGAGGCGTGAGGGAATCCCAGCCCACACTCTGTCACCACAGATAAAAAACATCCCTTTGGGTAGTACTTTGGGGTGCAGAGTGGACATAGAAAGTATGTGACTGGTATAGTTGCACCAATCATGATTATTGTAGGCTTTATTAATTGGTGATATGTCTTTTCTATAAGTGTTTTTTGTTTGGTCAATTCCTGGCCAGTGTTGATTTTTGTGTCTGAAGTAAAATTTGATACAATATGTTGCCTTAGAGGACCCCAGCAGGTTCAATTCTTGGGGTTCATCTTTGGCATCTGGCAGAATTTTGGTCCACTCATCCCAAGTGTCTACTGGATTGGGTCTTTTACCTGTGGTGCAGAGGATTTCTGAATTAATGATGGGCCAGTCATCTGCTACAAAGGGAATTCCTACCAGACATGTAGAAAGTGGGTTATCTACGCTTCCCATAGACAGACACAGATTTTCTTGTTTGAGTGTTTTTGCTAGGGTTACCCAAATGTTGTGGCTGGGCTGTGGGACGACCCAGCTGCAGGCATGAGGCATGATGGAGAGCATCCAGGCAGCGATGAGGACAGCATCAGCGCAGATAAATTTCATCTCTGAAACAGGGATGGGGGTTCTGAGAGGGAATACAAGCGAGAATGATTAGCTTTGTGGTGAGAGGGAAGGGTTTTTTTGGGGTTTAGGGAGGTTTGGCAGGGGTTGAGGGAGGGGGATGATCTGGGGTGAAAAGGGGTGTTAACACACAAACTGGGGATCAGCTTTTGGTCAGACTATATCTGGCCTATGGCTTGGTTTTTCCTGGGCATTTTGCTCAGCTCTGTTTCGTCTGCTGTCGGGTGACGGGACGGTTTTTCTGGTTGGTGGTCATGCGGCGACGTCTCCGTCTCCAAGCTGAGCTGGTCTGGTTCTGGGGAGGTCTTGTAATTGATTCAGGAGGATTTTTGTCCGTGTCTGTGGGAGCATTATTAGCAGAGCTCAGGTATGGTTTAATGTTCTTTCCTGGAAACCATTTCGGTCCAGATGGCAGTTGGACACAGGCATAGCCTCTCCCCCAGGTAATCAATTTGAAAGGGCCAGAGATCTGGTGTGTTTCTGGATCTTTTACCAGCACTGGTGGTTTTTCTGTGAGCTTAGAATGGGATGAGTTTGAGAAGTGGCGGAGTATTGGAGGGTCAGGTTCTGATGACGTGCAGTTTAAGAAGTTGATGACATAGAGGGCCTTACAGAGTCTTTCCACAGGTGACAGAATTTCTGTCTCTCTCCGCTGCTGATGGAGGGTTCTTTTGAGGGTTTGGTGGGTCCTTTCAACAATGGATTGCCCTGTGGGGTTGCCGGGTATACCTGTCTTGTGTCTTACCCCCCACTGATTGAAGAAGTCTTTCAACTTGCGGGAGGTATAGGCTGGACCATTATCTGTCTTTATTTCTTTGGGGACTCCCAGGGTGGAGAATGCCAAGAGAAAGTGTTTGATGGTGTGTGTGGCATTTTCTCCTGCATGAGCTGATGCAAACACTGCTCCAGAAAATGTGTCAACTGACACATGCACATATTTTGACTTCCCAAAGGATGGGAAGTGAGTCACATCAGTTTGCCACAGCTGGCAGCTGTTCAGTCCACGGGGGTTAACTCCGGTACCCATAGATGGTATCTGGTAGTTTTGGCAGTTTGGGCACGTTGCAACGATGGCTTTTGCGTGATCTTTTGGGAGCTTGAACATTCTGACGAGGGCAGGTACATTTTGGTGGTAGAAAGCATGTGACAGTTTCGCCTGGGCGAAGATGTCAGGGACGTTTGCAGTCTCTACTGGCATGGCCAGTACATCTGCTCTCCTGTTCCCTTCTGCGATGGGACCAGGAAGGTCAGTGTGTGACCTTACGTGCATAATATGGTAAGGTTGTTTCCTGTGGGAAATTAAATGAATGAGTGTAGAAATTAGTTGGTACAATTTTGGATTAGGGACTTCCTTGAGGAGAGCATGTTCGGCTCTTATGGCTATACCGGCAACATAAGCAGAGTCTGTGACTAAATTAAGAGGTTCATTTTTGAATTTTTCAAAAGTTCTGACCACAGCTGCCAGTTCTGCAATTTGTGGAGACCCGTCCACAATTTGGATGTCTGACTCCCATTCTCGGGTCTTTGGGTTCTGCCAAGTCATCACTGACTTGTGGGATGATCCAGAGCCATCTGTGAAAACAGTTACGGCTTCTAGGGGTGTCCGGCTCTGTACTAATTTTGGGGTCAGATGGAAGGCTACATCACGATTAAAAAGTCTGTGTTTTGGCATGTGGGTGGAAATTCTCCCTGTGTAGCTGTCTAGGGCGAACTGGAGGCTCTCATTGGTCTGAAGCAAATCTTCTAAATTTCCAGCAGTTAATGGCAGGTATATGCATGCAAACTCACACCCTGCAAGAGAACGGATGCGAGCCCTGGCTTTTTTTATTAAGTGTGCTATTATTTCTTGGAAGGTGGTGATTGTCTTTGTGGGTTGGTTACTTGTAAAGATCCACTCAAGTATCAGCAAAGGGTCTCTGAGTTGAGAGTCCCATTGGAATATCAGTCCATGAAATCGAGGGGCTTTGCCCAGGACAGCAAACAGGAGAGGCAGGGTAGGCTCGACGCGATGGGCTTGACGTGAAGACAGGGCTTCCTGGACTCTGGCGATGGAGTCTCGGGCTTCTGGTGTGAGGGTACAGGGAGAGTTAATGCTCTCATTGCCCCGGAGAACGTTGAAGAGGGGGGCGAGGTCTTCTGTTGTGACCCCCAGCAGGGGGCGTATCCAATTTATAGATCCACACAAGCTGTGCAAGTCCCTCAGAGTCTTTGGGTCGTCTCGGATGGTGAGCTGCTGGGGTACGATGGTCCTCTCGCGGATCAGGAGGCCGAGGTAGGTCCATGGGCTGGTGTGTTGCACTTTGTCCTCACGAATCTCAAACCCTGCTGATTCTATGGTTTCAATAGTCTTTTTAACAGTTCGGTCCAGGTAGGTTTTGTCTGCTGCACAGATTAGGATATCGTCCATGTAATGATGGATTATTGCTTCTGGGAATAAGGTCCTGATGGGGGACAGGATATGGGCAACATACCATTGGCACAGAGTCGGCGAGGCCTTCATTCCTTGGGGTAAAACCCGCCAGTGGTACCTCTTGAGTGGGGCTTGTCTGTTGAGGGATGGAACGGAGAAGGCAAACCGTGGAGCATCTTGTGGATGAAGCGGGATATGGAAGAAACAGTCCTTTATGTCAATGACGGTAAGCATCCAGTCTCGGGGCAGCATCGATGGTGATGGCAGGCCGGGTTGGAGGGGTCCCATGTCTTCGACGAGTTCATTAATTCTGCGTAGATCATGGAGCAGTCTCCATTTGTCCTTGCCGGGCTTTTTCAATACAAAAACAGGAGAGTTCCAAGGGCTGGTGGTCTCAGCGATATGTCCTTTGGCGAGTTGCTCCTCCACCAGGTTTTCTAGAGCGCGCAGTTTTTCTTTTGACAGGGGCCACTGTGGGGTCCAGATTGGTGTGTCACTTTTCCAGGTAAGCTGGGGAGTGGGTGGCGGCGCGCTTTTCTCAGTGGCCCCTATCAGAAATCCTGGTTGGAGATTCGGAGGGACGCCCCCCATTGGGATAGGAGGTCTCGGCCCCATAGGGTGATGGGGGCCCTTACCACATATGGCCGGGTGGTTGCCATCTTGCCCTCAGGTCCTTCGATGATGACATTCCGTTTGCTCCTCATGGAAACAGCAGTCCCACCAATCCCAGAGATCACACCTGCCACTGGCTCCAGTTCCCAGTTGTCTGGCCATTCAGAACGTGCAACAATACTAATGTCCGCACCTGTATCCAGGAGTCCTGGTCTGTGGACTCTCTCTCCTTTGCAGAGCAAGGTGCATTCGATGATTGGCCTATTCGGGCCCACAACCTGGGTCCACATCACTGTCGGGTTGAGTGGGAGCTGTTCCGGGAGGTTCTGTGGAAGCAAGAAGGCTTGTGCTATCGGTGTTCCCTGTGAAAGAAAAAAGGGAGGGTCCGTACAGTAAAGCTGAACAAGAATTTCTTGTCCAGGGAGCACAGTCTGTAGTTCTGGCAATACGGAAATTTGCTCTGGGCAGTGGAAGGTGTCACTCAAGACGAGGATGTCCGACGGGCCTCCTGGGGGTCCGTATTTTCCTGTGGGGATACGATAAAATTGATTGTTGGCAAGGTTAAGAGACAGTGATGTTACCAACTGACGGCGTGTTCCTGTCTGTGAGGCTCCGGATGTTGGATCCTTCTCATGTGTTCTGGGATCCCCTGGGACGGTGTGCCACGATGTCTCCACTCTCTGGGCTGCTGGGTGAGATGGTATGGCCTTTGATTTGTATTTCGGACGCGGGGCCTGACCGCGCCCTGCTGGAAGTTTCCCTGACGCTGCTGGTACTGCTGTGGTCTCTGGTGTCTCTGAATGCGGTGGTCCTGGATGGGTGATCTTTCAGGACAGGTCTTGATGAAGTGCCCGAGTTCCCCACACAGGTAACAGCGGGAGTTCTCCTTTGACATAGCTATGGCAAAAGCACCAGAAACTCCGTCCACAATACCTTTGACGACTGCCTGGGTCATGTTATTCTCCGTAGACGCGTAGCGTGTGCAGCTTTCCACCATCTGTTCGATAGTTGGCTCAGTATCTAAGGGTAAAGCTCTCAAAATACTTTTACATTGTTCATTTGCATTGGTCATGGCAAGTTTTGTTAAAAGTTCTTTTCGCCCCTCTGGGCTTTCAATCTGTTTTTCCAGGCTTAATTTAAGTCTGTCTATAAATTGGACAAAGCTTTCATTTGCTGCTTGTTTGATATGAGAGAAGTGTTGTGTAGGGACAGAGTCATCAGGTGTGAGGAGCAGAGATGTTTTTGCAGCAGTGGCTATGTCGTGTAGCACTCCTTCAGGTAAGGTGTTTGCCTGGTCTAGGGGTTTCTGGAGGTCACCTTCTCCAGCAAGTTGCTGAATTGTTAGGTTCCTCTGATTTGGATCATTACTATAGGTATCTGATAATGTTTTTAGGTGTTTTTTCCATCGTCTGTCCCATAACATATATTCAGCAGGGGTAAGAAGGCAGGTAACAATATTTTTAATATCATGTGGTACTAGTGTGTAAGCAGAGAAGGTGGCTTCAAGTAGATTTTTAAAAAAGTGAGAACTTCTACCATGTTCTTTTGCTGCTCTGCAAAGTTCTTTGAATTCCTTGTAAGGGATAGGATCCCATGTCCTTATGTGTGAAGAGCCTCCTCTTTTGCCTTTTCCTATAATAACTGGAAAAGCTGTGATGTTTTGGGCTATTTCCCAATTACCTGCCTGTGTAGCTTGCCTTCGTGTTTCTACCCAGTGGTCATCTGAATCGGAGTCTGAACTAGATGTGGTACTATCAGAGTCTGAATGAGCAGTGGTGGGATGGTGTTGAGCAGCAAAAGCCTTTGCACGGCGATTTCGGGGTGCTGGCTTTGCCTTGGGCAGGGCAGGGGG
Source organism: Phylloscopus collybita (assembly GCA_027886175.1). Classification (NCBI taxonomy): domain Eukaryota; kingdom Metazoa; phylum Chordata; class Aves; order Passeriformes; family Phylloscopidae; genus Phylloscopus; species Phylloscopus collybita. The sequence continues at coordinate 3,092,239 of JAJNNQ010000139.1, read as the reverse complement.
GGTGGGGGGTCGGGGGGGATGGGGAGGGAGGGGGTTGCCGCAGCAGCACGGCGGATGCTGAGGGGAAGGGAGGAGGGGGGGGTTGCAGCATTCGTTCGCGGCGCCCGCGGTCACTGCGGAGGGTGGGAAGGGGGTGGGGGGGTGACCGCAGCCGTTTGCAGCGCCCGCGGTCACCGGAGCGGGGTGTGGGGTGCAACACGGAACTGCGGAGGGAACGGGGACACGTGGCTGCTCCGGCGCTTGTCGGGGATCGGCTGCGGGGTGCAGCGGGACCGGGGGTACTCGAGGAGCGGCGCTAGGACCCGGCGTGTCGGCGGCGCTCGGCAGGGCTGTGGCGGGACCGGCCCCTGCGGCTGCCGGCGGCACCGTTGCTATGGAGAGGCAGGGGGGCGGGGAGACGCTGGGGATCGCGGGTGCCGGCGCCTGGGACGCGGCCGCGTGGGGCGGGGGGGGCGGGGGAGGGGCGGGGGGGGGAGAGGCAGTCACGGCAGGGGGGGGGTCTCGGGAAAGCACGGCGCGGGGACGGGGTGAGCAGCGGCTGCCAGCGGGTGCGGGGGGGGCAGGGCACACGCGGCGGTCCCGGCTGGGGTAGGGGCGGGGTCCGGGACGGCAGGAGGGCGGCACGGGGGCTCGGGGGCGGGTTCGGGGGCGGAGCGGGGTGGATTCGTCAGCTCCGCACTCGGAGCTGGGGGTGGGGGGCGACGAGGCACGGCATCGGCATGCAGGTCTTTAACATGTGAATAGGCAGCGGGTTTGAATACATTATGTTGCGGCGGCAGCAGGGAGGGGGAAAAACAGGTTTCGCCGGTTTGACCAGAACCGGGAGGGGAGGGGCGAGAGATCTCGGCGCCGCGGCAACTTTGAATGTCTACTGTTCTTATGATGAGGTGAAAAATTGGAAAAAAGAATGCAACAGAATAGTCGCCCGAAGCCTGCGTGGTATATAGTTTTTTCCCGACTTCGTCCCAAAAGGGGTTAGAGGATAGAGAGTCTACAGTTATATCAGGGAAATTTTTTGTTAACCAGTGAGAAAAGCGTTTTAAATTTTTTTTTGGAAGGTTTTTCTGAGCTAGTTTTTCACGAATCATGCTTTTAAGGAGGGGGTATATCTCTCTCTTAGGATGAGAGGCTTTGACAAGCCTATTTCCCATCTTAAGTTCCCGTGATTTCACCCAGCAGAAAAAAGAAAAAAAAAAGAAAAGAAAATATAAAAGGGACGCAAAAGTGTGTGAAAGCGCTTTATACTTACCCGTCCTTGTGGCGTCCGGGGGTCTGCTTGGGTGAACGGGCCGGCCGAAATTCGCTCCTCTGAGTGGATGGAAACGCGAGGGTCACGAATTGCCCTGGGTCCAAAGCCGGTGCTAAAACGCAGCAGATTCTTCGGTCCAGAGCTCGGCACTCGAACCAGCTGTTATCAGCCCTTAAAAAGGGGCGCAGCTTCTCCCTTGGACAGCAGGGTCCAGAGTCCAGAGGGTAGTTCGGGCGCCAATTAAAGTCCAGCTGGCGCTGAGGTTCGCAGAGGGCTTCTGAGGCACCCCGAGAGTATCTCGTTAAAGACACCCTGGGGGGTCAGCGCAGCCCTGTCAGCTGGAGAGAAGGCCTCGGCAGAGAGCAGGCAGTGATTTCAGCTCAGTGATTTAGCTCAGTGATTCCAGCCCTGCTCCTGCGAGGTTTCTTCTCTGTTGCCCGGCCCGGGAGAGAGAGAGAGGGAGACTTCGTCTGGCAAATTCCGCAGAAGGTAGTTTATTATGAGGGTCCAGCGAAGGGAGCCAGGACGACAGCACTCCCCGGGAGACCAGGGAAACCCAGGGGTTTTATAGGACACCAAAGGAGGATGGAAAGGGTACAAAGCCAATCGTTTAAGACAGATCTGCATAAAATCTCGAAGGGGCTTCTGGGTTTATCCAAAAGGTCGCCGTGACCAAAAGCTTTCCCTTATCTTAAGGGCTCTGGAAAGAGATTGTGCAATCCCTTTCAGGCTGCTCTCCAGGGCAGGGCCACCGGGGCTTTGTCCACACCCACAATCCATAAAGAAAAAATATATGTTGCAATCAAAGAAGCCAAATAAATAAACCCCTGTAACATAATAAGCAACAATCCAATTATAAATATCAGGAAACCTTCACAGATTAACTACATCACACTTCTTCAAACCCACCAAAACAAACACTACATAGGCACCATGAAAAAAGCCACCACCTAATAAATAAAAACCTCCCCTATACCTCCTGGTGCAGCCAATTACACCATCGTAAACCTCAGAAAACATCGCCTTTCAAAATACAATACTCCACCAAAAAAAATAATCAACAACAAAACTCAATTTGAAAACAACCGGATCAGTATGTAGGCTAAGAAACGTAACATTAAATAGACCATACCCCTTATCATACACCAGCTACAAACAAAATAAAACTGTACTAGAAGTTATTAAAAAACACCTGAAAACAACTAAACAGAGAAAAAGTTAAAAAATTAAAGTTCTTTTCTTCTCACAACCCCCATTTCTTTTTTTCTGGGGGGGTGAGGGAGGAATTAGCAAAATGAAGTTAAAAACAGAAAGTAGAAAAAATTCCCCTAACAAACCCACACTGGCTTACCAGCCTGCTGCTGCCCAGCACAAAAGTTTGTCCCTTGGCACCTCCTTTAAACAATGCTCCACATCCAAGTGCATCCATGTCCTCCTCCAGGCCCAAATTCCTTCTGTGGGATGCCCTCACCCCCGGGAGCCCAGCACAAAGCCCACTCCTCCAGCAGCTCCATGCTGAAGTGAGCTGACGGAAAACCTCTTACAGCAGCCGTGTTGCTTCATCATCCTAACAGCTCACACCTGTAGGCTGCCCTGCCCCCTCATCATCCTAACAGCTCACACGTCTGGGCTGCCCTGTCCCCTCATCATCCTAACAGCTCATACCTGGTGAGCTGTCCTCTCCCCTCATCATCCTAACAGCTCACACCTCTGGTCTGCCCTGCCCCCTCATCACAACTTTTTAGTTTTGTTTTGTTCTGTTTTGTTTTGGTTTTTTTGAGGACACTGGGAAACGATTAGCAGGATGAAATTGAAAAGTGAAAGGAGAAAAGTCCTCCCTACAAACCCACACCGGCTCACCTGCTGCTTGCAAGCACAAAGGTTTGTCCCTCAGCACCTCCTTTAAGAACTGCTGCACTTACAAGCGCTCCCTCGGACCTCCTCAACCCTCTGCTCCAACAGCTCCAGGCTGAAGAGACCCCAGGCTCCCCACTTCAAGCAGCCCTGCCCCTGGCAGGAGCCACACTCTCATCATCCTAACAGCTCACACCTGTGAGCTGCCCTGTCCCCTCATCATCCTAACAGCTCACACCTGTGGGCTGCCCTGTCCCTCATCATCCTAACAGCTCACACCTCTGCGCTGCCCTGGCCCCTCACCATCAGTTTTTACTTTTTTTTGGTTTGGTTTGGTTTTTTTTTTTTTTTTTGAGGACACTGGGAAAGGATTAGCAGGATGAAATTGAAAAGTGAAAGGAGAAAAGTCCCCCCTACAAACCCACACCGGCTCACCTGCTGCTCCCGAGCACAAAGGTTTGTCCCTCAGCACCTACTTTAAGAACTGCTACACGTAGAAGCTCTCTCTCGGACCTCCTCAGCCCTCTGCTCCAGCAGCTCCAGGCTGAAGAGAGCCCAGGCTCCCCTCTTCAAGTAACCCCGCCCCTGGCACGAGTCACCCCCTCATCATCCTAACAGCTCACACCTGTGAGCTGCCCTGCCCCCTCATCATCCTAACAGCTCACACCTGTGGGCTGCTCTGTCCCCTCATCATCCTAACAGCTCACACCTGTGAGCTGCCCTGTCCCCTCATCATCCTAACAGCTCACACCTGTGGGCTGCCCTGTCCCTCATCATCCTAACAGCTCACACCATTGGGCTGCCCTGGCCCCTCACCATCAGTTTTTACTTTTTTTTGTTTTGGTTTGGTTTTTTTTTTTTTTTTTGAGGACACTGGGAAAGGATTAGCAGGATGAAATTGAAAAGTGAAAGGAGAAAAGTCCCCCCTACAAACCCACACCGGCTCACCTGCTGCTCCCGAGCACAAAGGTTTGTCCCTCAGCACCTACTTTAAGAACTGCTGCACGTAGAAGCGCTCTCTCGAACCTCTTCAGCCCTCTGCTCCAGCAGCTCCAGGCTGAAGAGAGCCCAGGCTCCCCTCTTCAAGTAACCCCGCCCCTGGCAGGAGTCACCCCCTCATCATCCTAACAGCTCACACCTGTGAGCTGCCCTGCCCCCTCATCATCCTAACAGCTCACACCTGTGGGCTGCCCTGTCCCCTCATCATCCTAACAGCTCACACCTGTGGGCTGCCCTGCCCCCTCATCATCCTAACAGCTCACACCTGTGAGCTGCCCTGCCCCCTCATCATCCTAACAGCTCACACCTGTGGGCTGCCCTGCCCCCTCATCATCCTAACAGCTCACACCTGTGGGCTGCCCTGCCCCCTCATCATCCTAACAGCTCACACCTGTGAGCTGCCCTGCCCCCTCATCATCCTAACAGCTCATACCTGTGGGCGGCCCTGTCTGCTCATCATCCTTTACAGCTCACACCTGTGGCTCTGCCACTCTCAGTGTGAGGGCAGGGCAGGGGCAGAGGGGATTTGCTACTCATTCCCTACACACTTCCTGCTCTGCAGCTGACACACTGCAGCAGGCTTTCTTTGTTATGGATAAGGACCCCTCTTCTCCTGCAGGTGCTGAAGGCTGGAATTGAGATTTTGCCTCTAACATCCCACATGCCTGAGGTTCGTAACTCCTTAGGAACTTCCCCAGCAATCATGAGCCTTCATTTACAATTTTGCTTTTGGAATCACTACTAACTTGTCTTTCTGTGGAGGTGTTTCAAGCATTCGTAGAGAGTTCAGGAGCTGGGTTGGCTTGTTTCTGATTTAACTGACAAGCCCAGGCTAAATCCAAATGCCCAGGATGACAGGGAAACATGGAGACAGTTTATAAATACTCCCCTTCCTTGCAATTCAGCCCTTTTTTGCACATCCCCAGAGCACATTTATTCCATCCTGTCTTCCCTACAACACCTCTCCAGCACAAATACCACTTCTCAGACACAAACCCAACAGAAATGTACTACAAGGTGCAGCCGGGGTGTGGCCAGGGCTTGGCAGGGGCCAGGGGGAAGGGGCCGTGGCTGGGAGAGGAGTTTGCCTCAGAATCCCAAGGCCTTTTTGTGGGGTGGGGTTGGGAGGCAAAGGTGGTTTTAATTTGGTTTGGTTTTGACCTTTTTTGGTGCTGAATATTGGGGAGGGGAGGGGTGGGGTGGGGATGAGGGTGTATTCTGTGTCAGTTTTCCATTTTGCTCAGATGGAGTGTGGGGGTTTTGGCTCCATGCTGGAAAACTGTCTTGAGAAGCTCCTCTATAAATCAGTTTTGCTGAGCCTTGGTTTTTTTACAGGTGAGAGGGGAACATGTAACATGTACTCTTAGGGTGTGTTCTTTGGGAAAGCACAGAGACATTCCTGCCTTTGTTTCTCCCCCTTAAATCTTTTGTGTTGGATGGCTGGGGGGTGAGACTGAAGATTTTAATTAGCCTTTAACTTGGAAAGAACATGGAATGAGAAAACAGCTTTTTAAGATTTGTCTTCTTGACTGATTTATGAAGTAACTTCAATAATAAAATGTCTATGGCAGACCCCATCAAGTTTTGAAGAACTACTTCTTTGAAATGGAGACAGCTTTTGAGTGATGTGAATTATTTCTGCTAGCTTAAGCTTTCCTTTTCAAGGCATTTAGGTAGCCTCAGCCCCGGCGTTGAACAATGGTGCCTGAGGGAAAAGGAAGCAGGGACAGAGGGGTTGAAAAAGGCGTGTGAGACTTGCCTTACATGTCCCTAGTCTGGGAAGGTACTGAACATCAAATGAAACTCAGGACAGCTGGGGTTCAGTTGCTTTTGGGTTTGTGATCTGTTTTGGGGCTTTTATCACTGGGGCAAAGAATATTTAACTTTCCTTGCCTGGAGGAGCTGTTTTCCTTGTCTTGCCTTTGTCATGAGGTGTGACAGTTTTGCACCCAAAACTGTGTGTACTGTGTCCAGTGTTTGGTGCTTTTGCCTGTGGTCTGGCATTGCCAGGGGTGGGGTTTCTTTTAGGAAAGCAGCTCCTTCAGGATGTGCTTCCTTGAGCTGGATGTCTGGGAGAGGTGTTGGAATGGCAGTCGCAGTAGTTTTTCATGGTTTCCAGGCTCTTTCACCCAGTTCATTCCAGTCCATTTCAGAATGTGATGCAGAGCAGAATGACTGCAGTTCAACTGTAAGTACAGTTCAGCCAGAATGGGTGCATGAACTTCAGCATCAGAGGTGTAAATGCTTGGGCATCTGTGAGTTTGCTGGAACCGGTGAAGTCCCAAGACCTGAACAACAGGCCCTGAGCTCCAGTTGACTTTGAGATGAAAGTTTAAACCAGATGTTGTGGTTGTATCCCCTCAGTAGTGAAAGAACCAGATTCATGAGTGTTCTGCACTAGGTCGCTGCTCATTAGTGAAACATGGCTTGACCTTTCCATGTTTAGATGTCACTGTTGGACACGAAAGAAAGACACGGAACTGTGATTCAGAAGGCTGATGCTCTAAAAAGGGGCTGGTTTATTCTCAGAACCTATTTTTATACCCTTTTACAATGTGCCCACCTAAGAGGTGGGATCCTTTGAACCATTGGTCACACCAAGGGTCAACAAGCAAAGTCCCTCCTTAGGAGAGAAATGTGAAAAACTAGATAGTTTAAAAAGTATGACCTTGTTTACCAGTTTTGGTCCCTGGGAAAGAACTTCAGAGAACCTAAACACGACAAGCAGCGACTACATTTAGAGGCCAGGCAGGGCCCTGAAATCAGTCCTGTGGCCTTGCTGGGAGGTGCAGGGGCAAAGGCAGCCCCTTTGATGGGGCCTAGGGGGTCACATCTTGGACATCCCTGTCTCCAAAGCTGACTAAAAAGTCCCTCCCAGTGACCCCCGACCTGTGGGAGTCCAGAGTGTTCCTCTGGAAACAGAAACCTGTACAGGGGGGTTTAAAACCTGTACAGGGGGGTCTGAGATTTGTGCAGTGGGGTTGCAGACCCTGGCATGGACCTCAGGCAGGCAAGGGTCTCGATTATAGTCCGTGGGAAAAATTACCAACACTATGGGATGAATTGCAAGCCCTCAAAGCTAGTAGAAAGTATTAATAGTTTCACATTAGGGGTTTTAAGATAAGAATGACCAGAGACAAGATGGAGGATTCTGGGCATTACTCTAGAGTCTTCTCCCTCTTCGTCTCCATTTTGTGCAGTGGTGATAACATGAAGTAGATTTAGAGGGATTGGGTCAAAGTAGAAAACACCTGTTTAGTGTCAAGTGCATGCATTGGGTCACAATTGTAAATAATGTACATGCAATTATCTGTATATAAGATGACGAGCTGGGAGCAGGCGGGCAGTCGTCACCTGTTGCCCGTGCTGTCCAGACCTTGGCAGAGCTCAGGGAAAAGTATAGAGATAAGATAAAATAAACAAGGAGAGAAACCTTGAAAAAGAACATCTGAAGACTCCTCGTCTTTTCTGTGGGTGGCTCAGGGCTTTCCGAAGGACGACCACCCTCATTCTCGGGCAAGCAGAGACCCCGAGAACTGGCGTCCCTGGGTGGGCGTCGCCCAGGGAAGTCCTTCGTCCAGAAGAGTCCTCAGAAGCCAGCAAGAAGCCCCCAGAAGCCGAGGAGCTGAATTGCCATCATCTGAACTGAAGACCAGAGAAGGAAGAAAAGGACGAGAGCAGCTGATCTCAGGTTCGTCTCAGACAGACGGATTTCCAAGGGCCCTGGAGTTCGTCGTCCTGTCAAATGCTGGTCGGTGATCGGGAACCTCCGAGCTGAACCGGAAAGCACCTGCACTTTGGTTCTTTCAGTGGTAAGACCAGTTGAGATACAAGATCACACGATGGGGGGAATTATGTCCCTGTCCCAGGAGCAGCTCAGCTTGCTGTCTGCCTTGCAGGGGATTGTTTCAGCTCACCCTGCGGGTCTCACAGAAAAAGAGCTCCATTCGTTACTGCTCTGGGTGAGATGTAATTAACCTTTCTGTGAGACAACAGTGTTATTTGAACCGGGGTTTTGGCAAGAGGCAAACAGGGAATTATATCATCAGGCGACTCAAAAGGACAAGATAGCTTTGAAACTGGTGACGGCTGCGAGAGTTATGTTAAAAGCAGTCACAGGGCGAAGCATAGGAATTCCTTTCCCTGACCCACCATGGGGGGGAGGGGGATGAACAAGGTGACTCCTCTGCTAGTCGGTTACTAGCGGAGACAGGTGTTGGCCATCACCCAGCGGTTAAAGGGTCTCCTGCAGGAGACAGATTAGAGATGACAGCTTGTCTCAGAAGCAGCGGGGGATCAGCAGCTTTCCACACAAGGGAACAAAGGCATTGAGTTAGACGATTTCCCAAAATTTGTCCCGGGAAACTTAAAGCTTTTAATACACCCCAGTGAGGAGGAAGATCAGGACATGCTCTCTTTCGAGGCGTGCCCTGCGGAGGCAGGAGACGCACCCCAGGAGGGGGGATGGGAGAGTCGAGAATCTAGCCCACCAAGGAGCCCGTTCGACCCCCCTTCGACGCCGCGCAACAGCCCTCCGGTGCTTCCCCTTTCCTCGGAGATAGTGGGGCGGGGGAGGGAAATGGCAAGTGACGGGCTGGGGATGCGCGGGGCGGTGGAGGAAGGTGGGGTTCCGTGGAAACCGCGCGGGCAGGAACGCGTTTGGGATGGCTTGGGGGACGTGCTGAGCCAGGGCACAGCGGAGTGCGCGGAAACTGGGACAATGGCGGCAGGGTCGGCGTTAGCGGCTCGTCACGTGGGAATGACGCAAGCTATGGGGAGCAGCACGGGTCAGGGTGCGTCTGCTTTGCTGAACGTGAGCTCAGGTCCATTGGGGCGGAGTCCGGGCAGAGGTGACATGCGGGATGGGGCGGCTCCGGGGGCGGTGGCTCCGGGAGCAGAGGCTCCGGGGGGAGGAGCGGCAGAGGCTGCCCCCCCCAGGAACTGAAGCAGCGCAGGCAAGGCCAGGGCGTGGCCAGGGCGGAGCGATCCATCGAGGATTGGCCCTTGGAGAGGAGGATCTGTGGGCGCTGGCCAAACAAGCAAAAAGCTTGGCCGCAGCTATCAAAAGTATAGGCCACCGTGCTCTCAGTGTTGCTGCTGCCTCTGAAAGCGTGGGTGCGAAACGAAAAGTAAAGGTTTGAAATGAAGAAAAGGTAGATAAGAAATCAGAGACAGAAAGTACTTTTGAGTTGTTAGCAGGAATGTTGGGGTTAGACACGGAGGGTCTGCTGCATGAGGCGACAGCGCCGTCTGGTGCCTGGAGCGAAGAACTACAGCAGCCACCACGACAGTCGCTGCTGAGCAGTGGGGCGAGTGCGCCATCTCGTGGTTGGAGGGAAAAATTACAGCAACCGCAACGAAAGTCACCAGGGATCAGTGGAGCGACATCGCCATCTGGTGCCTGGTGCGAAGAACTAGAGCAGCCCTCACGACAGTCGCCGCTGATCTGAAAGGCGACTGCGCCATCTCCTGTTCTGAGGGAAAAACTACAGCAGCTGCAACGAAAGTCGCCAGCGACCACTGGAGCAACAGTGCAATCCGGTCCCTGGAGCAAAGAACTACAGCAGCCACCAGGACAGTCGCCGCTCATCAGTGGGGCAACTGCGCCATCTTGTGGTTAGAGGGAACACCTACAGAAACCGCAACGCAAGTCGCCAGTGACCAGTGGAACGACATCGCCATCTGGTGCCTGGAGCCAAGAATTAAAGCAGCCACCATGATAGTCGCTGCGGATGAGTGGGGCGACTGCATCATCTCGTGGTTGGAGGGAAAAACTACAGCAGCGTCAAAAGAAGTCGCCAGTGACCAGTGGAGCAACAGCGCCATCTGGTTCATGGAGCAGAGAACTACAGCAGCCTCCACGACAGTCCCCACTAATCAGTGGCGTGACTGCGCTATCTCGTGGTTGGAGGGAAAAACTACAGCAACCGCAACGCAAGTCGCCAGGGACCAGAAGAGCAACATCGCCGTCTGGTGCCTGGAGCGAAGAACTACAGCAGCCCCCACGTCAGTCACCGCTCATCAGTGGGGCGACTCTGTCATCTTGTGGTTGGAGGGAAAAACTACAGCAACCGCAACGCAAGTCTCCAGGGACCAGTGGAGCGACAGCGCCACCTGGTGCCTGGAGCCAAGAATAAAGCAGCCACCACGACAGTCGCTGCTGAGCAGTGGGGCGAGTGCGCCATCTCGTGGTTGGAGGGAAAAACTACAGCAACCGCAACGAAAGTCACCAGGGATCAGTGGAGCGACATCGCCATCTGCTGCCTGGAGCGAAGAACTACAGCAGCCACCAAAACAGTTGCCGCTCCTCAGTGGGGCAACTGCGCCATCTCGTGGTTAGAGGGAATACCTACAGCAACCGCAACAGAAGTTGCCTGTGACCAGTGGAGCAACATCGCCACCTGGTGCCTGGAGCCAAGAATTAAAGCAGCCACCACAACAGTCGATGCTGATGAGTGGGGCGACTGCACCATCTCGTGGTTGGAGGGAGAAACTACAGCAGCCTCAAAAGAAGTTGCCAGTGACAAGTGGAGCGACAGCGCCATCTGGTTCGTGGAGCAAAGAACTACGGCAGCCACCACGACAGTCCCCACTAATCAGTGACGTGACTGCGCCATCTCGTGGTTGAATGGAAAAACTACAGCAACTGCAACCAAAGTTGCCGGTGACCAGTGGAGCGACATCACCATTAGGTGCCTGGAGCCAAGAAATCCAGCAGCCACCACGACAGTCACCGCTGATCAGTGGGGTGACTGCGCCATCTCTTGGTCAGAGGGAAAAACTACAGCAACCGCAACCAAAGTTGCCAGGGACCAGTGAAGCAACAGTGCCATTAGGTGCCTGGAGCGAAGAACTACAGCAGCCACCACGACAGTCGCCGCTGATTAGAGGGGCGACTTCTCCATTTCGTGGTTGGAGGGAAAAACTACATCAACCGCAATGGAAGTCGCCAGTGACCAGTGGAGCGAGATCGCCATCTCGTTCGTGGATTGAAGAACTGCAGGAGCCGCCAAGAATGTCACCGCTGATCAGTAGGGTGACTGCGCCATCTCGTGGTCAGAGGGAAAAAATACAGCAACCGAAACGAAAGTCGCCAGTGACCAGTGGGGCGACAGCACCATCTGGTGCCTGGAGCGAAGAACTACATCAGCCCCCACGACAGTCATTGCGGATCAGTGGGGCGATTGCGCCATCTCGTGGTCGGAGGGAAACACTACAGCAACCGCAACCAAAGTTGCCGGGGACCAGTGGAGCGACAGCGCCATTAGGTGCCTGGAGCAAAGAACTACAGCAGCCACCACGACCGTCACTGCTGAGCAGTGGGGCGACTGCGCCATCTCGTAGTCCAAGGGAAAAACTACAGCAACTGCAACACAAGTCACCAGTGACCAGTGGAGCGACAGCGCCACCTGGTGCCTGGAGCCAAGAATTAAAGCAGCCACCACGACCGTCGCTGCTGAGCAGTGGGGTGACTGCCCCATCTTGTAGTCCAAAGGAAAAACTACAGCAACCGCAACGAAAGTTGCCGGCGACCAGTAGAGCAACAGCGCCACCTGGTGCCTGGAGCATAGAATTAAAGCAGCCACCACGACAGTCACTGCTGATGAGTGGGGCGACTGCACTATCTCATGGTTGGAGGGAAAAACTACAGCAGCCTCAAAAGAAGTCGCCAGTGACCAGTGGAGCGACAGCGCCATCTGGTTCATGGAGCAAAGAACTACAGCAGCCTCCACGACAGTCCCCACTAATCAGTGGTGTGACTGCGCCATCTCGTGGTTGGAGGGAAAAACTACAGCAACCGCAACGAAAGTTGCCAGGGACCAGTAGAGAACACATCGCCATCTAGTGCCTGGAGCGAAGAACTATAGCTACCACCACGACAGTCGCCGCTGACCAGTGGGGCGACTGCGCCATCTCGTGGTCGAGGGAAAAACTATAGCAACCAAAACGCAAGTTTCCAGGGAGCAGTGGAGCGACACCGCCATCTGGTGCCTGGAGCCAAGAACTACAGCAGCCACCGCAACAGTCACCACTGATCAGTGGGGCGACTGCGCCATCTCGTGGTTGGAGGGAAAAACTACAGCAACCGCAACCAAAGTTGCAGGGGACCAGTGGAGCGACAGCGCCATTAGGTGCCTGGAGCGAAGAACTGCTGCAGCCACCAGGACAGACGCCGCTGATCAGTGGGGCGACTGCGCCATCTCGTGTTTGGAGGGAAAAACTACAGCAACCGCAACGCAAGTCGCCAGGGACCAGTAGAACGACATCGCCATCTGGTGCCTGGAGTGAAGAACTACAGCAGCCACCACGACCGTCACTGCTGAGCAGTGGGGCGACTGCGCCATCTCGTAGTCCAAGGGAAAAACTACAGCAACCGCAACGCAAGTTCACCAGTGACCAGTGGAGCGACAGCGCCACCTGGTGCCTGGAGCCAAGAATAAAGCACCCACCACAACAGTCACTGCTGATGAGTGGGGCTACTGCACCATCTCGCGGTTGGAGGGAAAAACTACAGCAGCGTCAAAGGAAGTCGCCAGTGACCAGTGGAGCACCGGCGCCATCTGGTTCGTGGAGCAAAGAACTACAGCAGCCTCCACGACAGTCCCCACTAATCAGGGGCGTGACTGCGCCATCTCGTGGTTTGAGTGCAAAACTACAGCAACCGCAACAAAAGTTGCCGGTGACCAGTGGAGCGACATCGCCATCTGGTGCCTGGAGCCAAGAACTACAGCAGCCACCACAATAGTCGCCGCTGATCAGTGGGGCGACCGCGCCATCTCGTGGTTGGAGGGAAAAACTACAGCAACCGCAACGCAAGTCGCCAGGGACCAGTAGAGCAACATCGCCATTAGGTGCCTGGAGCGAAGAACTACAGCAGCCACCAGGACAGTCGGCGCTGATCAGTGGGGCGACAGCGCCATCTGGTGCTTGGAGGGAAAAACTACAGCAAACGCAACGAGAGTCGCCAGGGATCAGTTGTGCGACAACGCCCTCTGGTTCATGGAGCGAAGAACTACAGCAGCCAACACAACAGTCGCTGCTGAGCAGTGGGGCGACTGCGCCATCTCGTGGTTGGAGGGAAACACTACAGCAACCGCAACCAAAGTTGCCGGTGACCAGTGGAGCGACAGCGCCATCTGGTGCCAGGAGCCAAGAACTCCAGCAGGCACCACAACAGTCACCGCTGATCAGTGGGGCGACTGCACCATCTCGTGGTTGGAGGGAAAAACTACAGCAGCCTCAAAAGAAGTCGCCAGTGACCAGTGGAGCGACAGCGCCATCTGGTTCGTGGAGCAAAGAACTACAGCAGCCTCCACGACAGTCCCCACTAATCAGTGGCGTGACTGCGCCATCTCGTGGTTGGAGGGAAAAACTACAGCACCGGCAACGGAAGTCACCAGGGACCAGTAGAGCAACATCACCATCTGGTGCCTGGAGCGAAGAACTACAGCAGCCACCACGACAGTCGGCGCTGATCAGTGGGGCGACAGCGCCATCTGGTGCTTGGAGAGAAGAACTATAGCAGCCACCACGACAGTCGCCGCTTATCAGGGGGCGACCGCGCCATCTCCTGGTCGGAGGGAAAAAGTACAGCAACCGAAACGAAATTTGCCAGGGACCAGTGGAGCGACAGCGCCATCAGGTGCCTGGAGCGAAGAACTACAGCAGCCCCCACGACAATCGCCACTGATCAGTGGGACGACTCCGCCATCTTGTGTTTAAAAGGAAAAACTACAGCAACGGCAACGAAAGTCGCCGGCGACCACTGGAGCAACAGTGCAATCCGGTGCCTGGAGCCAAGAACTACAGCAGCCACCAGGACAGTCACCGCTCATCAGTGGGGCGACTGCGCCATCTCGTGGTTAGAGGGAACACCTACAGCAACCGCAAAGCAAGTCGCCAGTGACCAGTGGAGCTACAGCACCATCAGGTGCCTGGAGCGAAGACCTACAGCAGCAACCAGGACAGTCGCCGCTGATCAGTGGGGCGACTGCGCCATCTCGTGGTTGGAGGGAAAAACTACAGCAACCGCAACCAAAGTTGCCGGGGACCAGTGGAGCAACAGCGCCATCTGGTGCCAGGAGCCAAGAACTCCAGTAGGCACCACGACCGTCGCTGCTGAGCAGTGGGGTGACTGCGCCATCTCGTAGTCCAAGGGAAAAACTACAGCAACCGCAACGAAAGTTGCCGGTGACCAGTGGAGCGACAGCGCCCCCTGATGCCTGGAGCCAAGAATTAAAGCAGCCACCACGACAGTCACTGCAGATGAGTGGGGTGACTGCACCATCTCATGGTTGGAGGGAAAAACTACAGCAGCCTCAAAAGAAGTCGCCAGTGACCAGTGGAGCGACAGCGCCATCTGGTTCCTGGAGCAAAGAACTACAGCAGCTTCCACGACAGTCCCCACTAATCAGTGGCGTGACTGCGCTATCTCGTGGTTGGAAGGAAAAACTACAGCAACCGCAACGAAAGTTGCCAGGGACCAGTAGAGAACACATCGCCATCTGGTGCCTGGAGCGAAGAACTACAGCAGCCACCACGACAGTCGGTGCTCAGCAGTGGGGCGACAGCGCCATCTGGTGCTTGGAGAGAAGAACTATAGCAGCCACCACGACAGTCGCCGCTGACCAGTGGGGCGACTGCGCCATCTCGTGGTCGAGGGAAAAACTATAGCAACCACAACGCAAGTTTCCAAGGACCGGTGGAGTGACAGCGCCATCTGGTGCCTGGAGCCAAGAACTACAGCAGCCACCGCAACAGTCACCGCTGATCAGTGGTGCGACTGCGCCATCTCGTGGTTGGAGGAAAAACTACAGCAACCGCAACCAAAGTTGCAGGGGACCAGTGGAGCGACAGCGCCATTAGGTGCCTGGAGCGAAGAAGTGCTGCAGCCACCAGGACAGACGCCGCTGATCAGTGGGGCGACTGCGCCATCTCGTGGTTGGAGGGAAAAGCTACAGCAACCGCAACGCAAGTCGCCAGGGACCAGTAGAATGACATCGCCATCTGGTGCCTGGAGCGAAGAACTACAGCAGCCACCACGACCGTCGCTGCTGAGCAGTGGGGCGACTGCGCCATCTCGTAGTCCAAAGGAAAAACTACAGCAACCGCAACGAAAGTCACCAGTGACCAGTGGAGCGACAGCGCCACCTGGTGCCTGGAGCCAAGAATTAAAGCAGCCACCACGACAGTCACTGCAGATGCGTGGGGCGACTGCACCATCTCGTGGTTGGAGGGAAAAACTACAGCAGCCTCAAAAGAAGTCGCCAGTGACCAGTGGAGCGACAGCGCCATCTGGTTCGTGGAGCAAAGAACTACAGCAGCCTCCACGACAGTCCCCACTAATCAGTGGCGTGACTGCGCCATCTCGTGGTTGGAGGGAAAAACTACAGCACCGGCAACGGAAGTCACCAGGGACCAGTAGAGCAACATCACCATCTGGTGCCTGGAGCGAAGAACTACAGCAGCCACCACGACAGTCGGCGCTGATCAGTGGGGCGACAGCGCCATCTGGTGCTTGGAGAGAAGAACTATAGCAGCCACCACGACAGTCGCCGCTTATCAGGGGGCGACCGCGCCATCTCCTGGTCGGAAGGAAAAAGTACAGCAACCGAAACGAAATTTGCCAGGGACCAGTGGAGCGACAGCGCCATCAGGTGCCTGGAGCGAAGAACTACAGCAGCCTCCACGACAGTCCCCACTAATCAGTGGTGTGACTGTGCCATCTCGTGGTTTGAGTGCAAAACTACAGCAACCGCAACAAAAGTTGCCGGTGACCAGTGGAGCGACATCACCATCTGGTGCCTGGAGCCAAGACCTACAGCAGCCACCACGACAGTCGCCGCTGACCAGTGGGGTGACTGTGCCATCTCGTGGTTGGGGGGAAAAACTACAGCAACCGCAACGAAAGTCGCCAGTGACCAGTAGAGCAACATCGCCATCTGGTGCCTGGAGCGAAGAACTAAAGCAGCCACCACGACAGTCGGCATTGATCAGTGGGGCGACTGCGCCATCTCGTGGTCGAGGAAAAAACTACAGCAACCGCAACGCAAGTTTCCAGGGACCAGTGGAGCGACAGCACCATCTGGTGCCTGGAGTGAAGAACTATAGCAGCCCCCACAACAATCGACGCTGATCAGTGTGGCGACTGTGCCATCTCGTGGTTTGAGTGCAAAACTACAGAAACCGCAATGAAAGTCGCCAATGACCCGTGGAGTGACAGTGCCATCTGTGTTTTTACAAGTGAGAGGAGAACATGTAACATGTTTGGGAAAGCACAGAGACATTCCTGCCTTTGTTTCTCCCCCTTGAATCTTTTCTGGTGGATGGCTGGGGGCTGAGACTGAAGATTTTAATTAGCCTTTAACTTGGAAAGAACATGGAATGAAGAAACAGCTTATTAAAATTTGTGTTCTTGGCTGATTTAGGAAGTACCTTCAATAATAAAATGTCTGTGGCAGACCCAACAAGTTTTTAAGAACTATTTCTTTGAAGTGGATTCAGCTTTTGAGTGACGTGAATTACTTCTGCTAGCTTAAGCTTTCCTTTTCAAGGCATTTAGGTAGCCTCAGCCCCGGCGGTGAACAATGGTGCTTTAGGGAAAAGGAAGCAGAGACAGAGGGGTTGAAAAAGGCATGTGAGACTTGCCTTACATATCCCCAGTCTGGGAAGGTACTGAACATCAAATGAAACTCAGGACAGCTGGGGTTCAGTTGCTTTTGGGTTTGTGATCTGTTTTGGGGCTTTTATCACTGAGGCAAAGAATATTTAACTATCCTTGCCTGGAGGAGCTGTTTTCCTTGTCTTGCCTTTGTCATGAGGTGTGACAGTTTTGCACCCAAAACTGTGTGTACTGTGTCCAGTGTTTGCTGCTTTTGCCTGTGGCATTCTCAGGGTTGGGGCTCCTTCAGGATGTGCTTCCGTCAGAATACTTCCTTGAGCTGGATGTCTGGGAGAGGTGTTGGAATGGCAGTCGCAGTCGTTTTTCATGTTTTCCAGGCTCTTTCACCCAGTTCATTCCAGTCCATTTCAGAATGTGATGCAGAGCAGAATGACTGCAGTTCAACTGTACAGTTCAGCCAGAATGGGTGCATGAACTTCAGCATCAGAGGTGTAAATCTTGGGCATCTGTGAGTTTGCTGGAACCGGTGAAGTCCCAAGACCTGAACAACAGGCCCTGAGCTCCAGTTGACTTTGAGATGAAAGTTTAAACCAGATGTTGTGTTTGTATCCCCTCAGTAGTGAAAGAACCAGGTTCATGAGTGTTCTGCACTAGGTCGCTGCTCATTAGTGAAACAGGGCTTGACCTTTCCATGTTTAGATGTCACTGTTGGACACGAAAGAAAGACACGGACTCGTGAATCAGAAGGCTGATGCTCTAAAAAGGGGCTGGTTTATTCTCAGAACCTATTTTTATACCCTTTTACAATGTGCCCACCTAAGAGGTGGGATCCTTTGAACCATTGGTCACACCAAGGGTCAACAAGCAAAGTCCCTCCTTCGGAGAGAAATGTGAAAAATAAGATAGTATAAAAAGTATGACCTTGTTTAACAGTTTTGGTCCCTGGGAAAGAACTTCAGAGAACCTGAACATGACAAGCAGTGACTACATTTAGAGGCCAGAGAGGGCCCGGAAATGAGTCCTGTGGCCTTGCTGGGAGGTGCAGGGGCAAAGGCAGCCCCTGGATTGCCCCTTAAGCCTTGGCCACTCTTTGGGTGCAATCCAGGAGGAGGCTGAAGCCAGCTGTTCCCGCAAAAGAACTTGTGTGAGCCTCTTTATTGCACCCAATTATCCAGGCTGGGCACTGTCCCAGCACCAGTCACTGCTCTCCTTGCCTTCTTCACCTTGACTGCTGATATCCAGCTTTACTTCCGAGAAATAGGAACAAATAACAGTGCTGTAACAAAGCCACCATTTACACTTGCCCTGCAAAGACAAACAGTGACCCACCTCCTCAGGGGAAGCCCTCTCACCCGGCATGGGGCGTTCTGCCGCACATTCTATCCATCTGCATCTGAAAGAAAGCCAGGAACAAAAGTCAAAGTGCTGCAGGATCACTTAAAAGCTCCAGACATTTTGTGTCCATCTAGGCATATTCTCTACAGTCCAACTCCACCCCACATTACAAATTCCAAGCCCCCAGCACTTGCCCTATTACTCCTACACCCAGACTAAGCAGCAAGGCAGAGCAGCTCCGGGCCAAATACACACCCACACCCGTGACACAGGAGACCACAAACGAGGGAACACAACTGGGACAGAAAACTCTCGGCCACAAGAATGGCCCTGAGGACCCAGAGAACTCAGAATGAGGTGACCGAGGTAAGACCGATGGCGAGCTGGCCAGGCTCGCAGAACCCTGCAGGAAGAAGATGCCAGCGGGATGACTTATTCCAAGGAGCGCAAAGACGGATGCCCGAGAGTGCTACGGTCAGAATCACCTCCCTGTCTTTGCCTTCTGACAAGTCCTAATCCGCCAGAATGGATTGTTGCGGATCACAGCTGTCGACACAGCTCAGAACAAGACCTGAACCGATACCGGACTGGATGCTCCTGAGGAGAGGGGCGATGCCTGTCCCAGCTCCCGAGTCAAAGGCGCCGGGCCGAGGAGCGCAGAGATCGCGGATGCTAAGACTGACGCCAGGGTTTCCGAGAGGCCCCTGGAAGGGCCACGGCAAAAGCCGTGAAAGACGAGATGCCCAGAAGACACAGAAGGCACAACAGACAAGTGACACAACACACACCAGGACTGCTCTGCCCTGCACACCTCAGCATTGTGATCAAAACTGAGACTTCCCTTTGATGGGGCCCAAGGGGTCACATCTTGGACATCCCTGTCTCCAAAGCTGACTTCAAAATCCCTCCCGGTGACCCCCGACCCGGCACACTGCTTTTGATCTCCTCTGTGATCTGTAGCCCTTCACTTATCTCTGGGATGAGAATCCACGTCGGGTGCAAAGGAAGGCCAGCTCCATGGAAATGAACGCGTCGGCCCCATGGACGTCGAGAGACCTCCACGTCCGCCTCGGTGCTGCCGTAACTGGATCTGGGCTCCGCACCTCCTCACGGTACCTAGGATCACAAAACCAAAAATGTGACTATTGCCCTCCAGAAGAGCAATCCCCAGGGCTCCTCCGCACCACTGGCCCAGCTCGCCTCGAATCTTCATTCAACTCCAGAGGCTGCTCGGAGGGTACCTGCAAAATGAAAAGGTAGACGCTTAGCAAGCTGCTGCAAACCGCTCTCATATGAGTCACCCCACCTAAAGGCCGACTCACCCGCTCGCCTCTATTCCTTGGCACGCCTGGGGCAGCGGCAGCACCTGCAAAGAAACAAAGCAAAAGGCATGCTGAGATGTCGTGAAACGGCAACCGCCCCGGTCCGACCGAAGTACGCCACAAGTGTACCTTAAGCTTGCACCCACCTGGCCTCTGGCAGCCCGGGTCAGGAGAACTGGCAAGCAGAACACCTAAAATAAAAAATCCCCAGATGATGCTTGGAGCTGCACCCGAAACCTGAGCAGTGACAAGTGCTTCTGCCCTCCAATCTCTGCTCACCTCCCTCCACTGACCTTTACTGCAGATACGCAGCTCCACTTCCTAGAAATAAAGACAAAGAACAGTGCTATAACCGAGCCACCATTTACACTTACTCTGCAGAGGCAAACAGTGACCCACCTCTTCAGGGGAAGCCCTCTCACCCTACATGGGGCGCATCTTCATCTGAAAGAAAGTTAGCAACAAAAGTCAACGTGCTGCAGGAGAACTTAAAAGCTCCAGACCTCTTGTGTCCATCTAGGCATATTCTCTACAGTCCAACTCCACCCCACATTACAAATTTCAAGCCCCCAGCACTTGCCCTATTACTCCTTCACCCAGACTAAGCAGCAAGGCAGAGCAGCTCCGGGCCAAACACACACCCACACCCGTGACACAGGAGACCACAAACGAGGGAACACAACGGGGACAGAAAACACTCGGCCACAAGAATGGCCTTGAGGACCCAGAGAACTCAGAATGAGGTGACCGAGGTAAGACCGATGGCGAGCTGGCCAGGCTCGCAGAACCCTGCAGGAAGAAGATGCCAGCGGGATGACTCATTCCAAGGAGCGCAAAGACGGATGCCCGAGAGTGCTACGGTCAGAATCACCTCCCTGTCTTTGCCTTCTGACAAGTCCTAATCCGCCAGAATGGATCGTTGTGGAGCACAGCTGTCGACACAGCTCAGAACAAGACCTGAACCGACACCGGACTGGATGCTCCTGAGGAGAGGGGCGATGTCCCAGCTCCCGAGTCCAAGGTGCCGGGCCGAGGAGCGCAGAGAGCGCAGATGCTAAGGCTGACGCCAGGGTTTCCGAGAGGCCCCTGGAAGGGCCACGGCAAAAGCCGTGAAAGACGAGATGCCCAGATGACACAGAAGGCACCACAGACAAGTGACACAACACACACCGGGACTGCTCTGCCCTGCACACCTCAGCATTGTGATCAAAACTGAGACTTCCCTTTGATGGGGCCCAAGGGGTCACATCTTGGACATCCCTGTCTCCAAAGCTGACTCAAAAATCCCTCCCGGTGACCCCCGACCCGGCACCCTGCTTTTGATCTCTGTGATCTGTAGCCCTCCACTTATCTCTGGGACATCTGGGGACGAGAATCCATGTCAGGTACAAAGGAAGGCCGGCTCATTGTCTGGAAAATTCCTGCTGTCACCAGGCTCTTATTGTTGTCTCTTATTCTGCTACAAGAAAGAAGACCAAAAAAGCGTGAATCTTAGCAGCACATCAGCCAAAAATGGCAATTCTGCTACTCACCATCTCTTAAGAATGCCCGGGTGCTCGGGCAGCACACTTTGGCTGCGCTGCAAGGCTGACACGTGCAGAGCCAGAGTCTCCATGGCCTTATTGGCACTGAGCCCACCCACCAGGCCTCTATCAGGGGCCTGAGCATCCCCAGTTGCAGTGGGACAAGGGTTCCAGGATGGACATCCCCAGAGAAGCGCAAACCTGTAGATTCTGCCTCCCCACTGTCACTTACTGGCTAGCCCTAGCCCAGGGTTACTGCCTGCCACTGCGCTCAGGGAAACAGAGGTGTTGTGATGACTGCTGTAAGGACTGCTATAGCTGTACTCTTAACTTATATCCCAGCCTGTACCCCTCCCTTTCACTGTGTGCTCTCTCTGGCCCTTCAGTCCTTCACCTCTCAAGCCCTCCCTCAGCCTCTGTGTGTCACTGTCAAGTCCCCCTTGCTGGACCCTACACCTTGCAGCCGGGGATGCTCCTTATCCAACAGGGTCTCAATGTCCCGCAAGCGGGACGCCATCTCCACAGTTGCTCCTACCCTACCTAAGTGTAGCCCTGAGTCAGGGCTCCTACCCTAAGTGTGGCCCTGAGACAGGGCAGAGGCTGACAGAGCCGAACTCTTTGCGGTGGCCAAGGCACGAAGCCTTACCAACCGCCGCCTCGAGGAGGGATGGACGCAATCCCCGGCTGCGGAGAGACAGGTGATCCCAGGGAGGGGTGGGGCGGGAAACCCCCTTTTTTCCCCAACCCTGCGGACCCTGCTCCCCACTACCACTTCCTGCCTAGCCTAGCCTTTGGGTTACTGCCTGCACCTCTCAAGGCTTCTGGCATTCTCCTGCCTTAGACTTACTGCCTGCTGCTGCTCTCAGGGAAACAGGGGTGTTGTGCTGTGTGTGTGGGCTGCTATAGCTGTGCTCTAACTTGTATCCCAGCCTGTACTCCTCTCTTTCACTGTGTGCTCTCTGACCCTTGAGCCCTTTACCTCTCAAGCCCTCCCTCAGCCTCTGTGTGTCACTGTCAAGTCCCCCTGCCGAACCCCACACCTTGCAACCGGGGATGCTCTTTATCAGGATACTCCTGGGACAGGGATCCCAGGGGGGGCCACCAATCTCCCACTGCATCCCTTTACCTTGTGGGCTCTCGAAGACGGCCGACAACGCAAAGCTGGCTAAAACGCAGAGATGGGTCAGAACTGCCCTGCCCGGCCAAGTGTGTGGAGATGCTGAGGGGAAACCCTCCCCCTTTACCCCTGAGGGCTCCATCCCACTAGGGCCCTCTCCTCTAAGATAACTTTAAGTTGCCTCCTGGGACTGAAAAGGTTTTTCCCCAATCTCCCGACCAGCTGTCCCAACACTTAGCTTTCAGAAGACGAGCGGACAAAATCCGTCCTCGATGGAGACGAACGCGTCAGCCCCGTGGACGTCGAGACAGCTCCGCGTCCGCCTCGGTGCTGCCGTAACCGGATTTGGGCTCCGCACCTCCTCAGAGTACCTAGGATCATAAAACCAAAAATGTGACTATTGCCCTCCAGAAGAACAATCCCCAGGGCTCCTCGGCACCACTGGCCCAGCTTGCCTCGAATCTTCATTCGACTCCAGAGGCTGCTCGGAGGGTACCTGCAAAATGAAAAGGTACACGCTTAGCAAGCTGCTGCACACCGCTCGCTTAGGAGTCACCCCACCTAAAGGCCGACTCACCCGCTCGCCTCTATTCCTTGGCACGCCTGGGGCAGCGGCAGCACCTGCAAAGAAACAAAGCAATAAGGCTCGCTGAGATGTCGTGAAACGGCAACCGCCCCGGTCCGACCGAAGTACGCCACAAGTGTACCTTAAGCTTGCACCCATCTGGCCTCTGGCAGCCCGGGTCAGGAGAACTGGCAAGCAGAACACCTAAAATAAAAAAGCCCCAGATGATGCTTGGAGCTGCACCAGAAATCGAGACCTGAGCAGTGACAAGTGCTTCTGCCCACCGATCTCTGCTCACCTCCCTCCACTGACCTTTACTGCAGATACGCAGCTCCACTTCCTAGAAATAAAGACAAAGAACAGTGCTGTAGCAGAGCCACCATTTACACTTCCTCTGCAAAGACAAACAGTGACCCACCTCCTCAGGGGAAGCCCCCTCACCCGGCATGGGGCGCTCTGCCGCAGACTTAATCCATCTGCATCTGAAAGAAAGTTAGCAACAAAAGTCAAAGTGCTGCAGGATAACTTAAAAGCTCCAGACATCTTGTGTCAATATAGGCATATTCTCTACAGTCCAACTCCACCCCACATTACAAATTCCAAGCCCCCAGCACTTGCCCTATTACTCCTACACCCAGACTAAGCAGCAAGGCAGAGCAGCTCCGGGCCAAATACACACCCACACCCGTGACACAGGAGACCACAAACGAGGGAACACAACGGGGACAGAAGACTCTCGGCCGGCCACAAGAATGGCCCTGAGGACCCAGAGAACTCGGAATGAGGTGACCGAGGTAAGACCGATGGCGAGCTGGCCAGGCTCGCAGAACCCTGCAGGAAGACGATGACTTATTCCAAGGACCGCAAAGACGGATGCCCGAGAGTGCTACGGTCAGAATCACCTCCCTGTCTTTGCCTTCTGACAAGTCCTAATCCGCCAGAATGGATCGTTGCGGAGCACAGCTGTCGACACAGCTCAGAACAAGACCTGAACCGACACCGGACTGGATGCTCCTGAGGAGAGGGGCGATGCCTGTCCCAGCTCCCGAATCAAAGGCGCCGGGCCGAGGAGCGCAGAGAGCGCAGATGCTAAGGCTGACGCCAGGGTTTCTGAGAGGCCCCCGGAAGGGCCACGGCAAAAGCCGTGACAGACGAGATGCCCAAAAGACACAGAAAGCACGACAGACAAGTGACAAGACACGCACCGGGACTGCTCTGCCCTGCACACCTCAGCATTGTGATCAAAAATGAGACTTCCCTTAGATGGGGCCTAGGGGGTCACATCTTGGACATCCCCGTCTCCAAAGCTGACTCAAAAATCCCTCCCGGTGACCCCCGACCGGGCACCCTGCTTTTGATCTCCTCTGTGATCTGTAGCCCTGCACTTATCTCTGGGGCATCTGGGGATAAGAATCCATGTCAGGTACAAAGGAAGGCCGGCTCGCTGTCTGGGATATTCCTGCTGACACCGGGCTCTTATTGTTGTCTCTTATTCTGCTACAAGAAAGAAAACCAAACGTGAATGCGTGATCTTAGCAGCACATCAGCCAAAAATGGCAATTCTGCTACTCACCATCTCTTAAGAATGCCCGGGTCCTCGGGCAGCACACTTTGGCTGCGCTGCAAGGCTGACACTTGCAGAGCCAGCGTCTCCATGGCCTTATTGGCACTGAGCCCACCCACCACGGCCTCTATCAGGGGCCTGAGCATCCCCGGTTGCAGTGGGACAAGGGTTCCAGGATGGACATCGCCAGAGAACCCCAAACTGGTGGATTCTGCCTCCCCACTGTCACTTACTGGCTAGCCCTAGCCCAGGGTTACTGCCTGCCACTGCTCTCAGGGAAACAGGGGTGTTGTGATGACTGCTGTAAGGACTGCTATAGCTGTACTCTTAACTTATATCCCAGCCTGTACCCCTCCCTTTCACTGTATGCTCTCACTGGCCCTTCAGTCCTTCATCTCTCAAGCCCTCCCTCAGCCTCTGTGTGTCACTGTCAAGTCCCCCTTGCTGGACCCTACACCTTGCAGCCGGGGATGCTCCTTATCCAACAGGGTCTCAAAGTCCCGCAGGCGGGACGCCATCTCCACAGTTGCTCCTACCCTAACTAAGTGTAGCCCTGAGTCAGGGCTCCTACCCTAAGTGTGGCCCTGAGACAGGGCAGAGGCTGACAGAGCCGAACTCTTTGCGGTGGCCAAGGCACGAAGCCTTACCAACCGCCGCCTCGAGGAGGGATGGACGCAATCCCCGGCTGCGGAGAGACAGGTGATCCCAGGGAGGGGTGGGGCGGGAAACCCCCTTTTTTCCCCAACCCTGCGGACCCTGCTCCCCACTACCACTTCCTGCCTAGCCTAGCCTTTGGGTTACTGCCTGCACCTCTCAAGGCTTCTGGCATTCTCCTGCATTAGACTTACTGCCTGCTGCTGCTCTCAGGGAAACAGGGGTGTGGTGCTGTGTGTGTGGGCTGCTATAGCTGTGCTCTAACTTGTATCCCAGCCTGTACCCCTCTCTTTCACTGTGTGCTCTCTGACCCCTGGGCCCTTTACCTCTCAAGCCCTCCCTCAGCCTCTGTGTGTCACTGACAAGTCCCCCTGCCGAACCCCACGCCTTGCAACCGGGGATGCTCTTTATCAGGATACTCCTGGGACAGGGATCCCGGGGGGGCCACCAATCTCCCACTGCATCCCTTTACCTTGTGGGCTCTCGAAGACGGCCGACAATGCAAAGCTGGCTAAAATGCAGAGATGGGTCAGAACTGCCCTGCTCGGCCAAGTCTGTGGGGATGCTGAGGAGAAACCCTCCCCCTTTACCCCTGAGAGCTCCATCCCACTAGGGCCCTCTCCTCTAAGATAACTTTAAGTTGCCTCCTGGGACTGAAAAGGTTTTTCCCCATCTCCCGACCAGCTGTCCCAACACTTAGCTTTCAGAAGACGAGCGGACAAAATCCATCCTCAATGGAAATGAACGCGTCGGCCTCGTGGACGTTGAGACACCTCCGCGTCCGCCTCGGTGCTGCCGTAACCGGATTTGGGCTCCGCACCTCCTCCCTGTACCTAGGAACACAAAACAAAAAATGTGACTATGGCCCTCCAGGAGAGCAATCCCCACGGCTGCTCCACACCATTGGCCCAGCTCGCCTCGAATCTTCATTCAACTCCAGAGGCTGCTCGGAGGGTACCTGCAAAATAAAAAGGTACACGCTTAGCAAGCTGCTGCACACCGCTCTCTTAGGAGTCACCACACCTAAAGGCCGACTCACCCGCTCACCTCTATTCCTTGGCACGCCTGGGGAAGCGGCAGCACCTGCAAAGAAACAAAGCAAAAAGGCATGCTGAGATGTCGTGAAACGGCAACCGCCCCGGTCCGACCGAAGTACGCCACAAGTGTACCTTAAGCTTGCACCCATCTGGCCTCTGGCAGCCCGGGTCAGGAGAACTGGCAAGCAGAACACCTAAAATAAAAAAGCCCCAGATGATGCTTGGAGCTGCACCAGAAATCGAGACCTGAGCAGTGACAAGTGCTTCTGCCCACCGATCTCTGCTCACCTCCCTCCACTGACCTTTACTGCAGATACGCAGCTCCACTTCCTAGAAATAAAGACAAAGAACAGTGCTGTAGCAGAGCCACCATTTACACTTCCTCTGCAAAGACAAACAATGACCCACCTCCTCAGGGGAAGCCCCCTCACCCGGCATGGGGCGCTCTGCCGCAGACTTAATCCATCTGCATCTGAAAGAAAGTTAGCAACAAAAGTCAAAGTGCTGCAGGAGAACTTAAAAGCCCCAGACATTTTGTGTCCATCTAGGCATATTCTCTACAGTCCAACTCCACCCCACATTACAAATTCCAAGCCCCCAGCACTTGCCCTATTACTCCTACACCCAGACTAAGCAGCAAGGCAGAGCAGCTCCGGGCCAAATACACACCCACACCCGTGACACAGGAGACCACAAACGAGGGAACACAATGGGGACAGAAAACTCTCAGCCACAAGAATGGCCCTGAGAACCCAGAGAACTCGGAATGAGGTGACCGAGGTAAGACCGATGGCGAGCTGGCCAGGCTCGCAGAACCCTGCAGGAAGAAGATGACTTATTCCAAGGACTGCAAAGACGGATGCCCGAGAGTGCTACGGTCAGAATCACCTCCCTGTCTTTGCCTTCTGACAAGTCCTCATCCGCCAGAATGGATCGTTGTGGAGCACAGCTGTTGACACAGCTCAGAACAAGACCTGAACCGACACCGGACTGGATGCTCCTGAGGAGAGGGGCGATGCCTGTCCCAGCTCCCGAATCAAAGGCGCCGGGCCGAGGAGCGCAGAGAGCGCAGATGCTAAGGCTGACGCCAGGGTTTCTGAGAGGCCCCCGGAAGGGCCACGGCAAAAGCCGTGACAGACGAGATGCCCAAAAGACACAGAAAGCACGACAGACAAGTGACAAGACACGCACCGGGACTGCTCTGCCCTGCACACCTCAGCATTGTGATCAAAAATGAGACTTCCCTTAGATGGGGCCTAGGGGGTCACATCTTGGACATCCCTGTCTCCAAAGCTGACTCAAAAATCCCTCCGAGTTATCCCGACCCAGCACCCTGCTTTCATCCCCTCTGTGTTGTAGCCCTCCACTTATCTCTGTGACATCTGGGGACGAGAATCCACGTCGGGTTTAAAGGAAGTCCGGCTCTCCTTCTGGAAAATTCCTGCTGTCACCGGGCTGCTGTCTCTTTGTCTGGTTCCACAAAGAAAGCCAAACATCAAAGCAGGATCTTAGCTGATCTGTTGTCCAGCCTGTGACGGGGTCTCGATGCAATACCAGAGGACTGCCTAAAACACACGAACAGTAATGGATGCTTAGAGTTGCACCAGAAACCCCACTACCCCGACCACACCAAAATAGAATTTTTTAGAAAGCATTCCCAAAAAAATTGCACCAAAAATAGGCAACTCAAATTATTTACAATGAAGCTACCAAAAAAATTAACTCCCTGTCCAATCCTCTTTAAAAATGTCGTATATGTGCCCAGAATTCCCCAAACATATAAAAACCTGCTTCTAACCCATTAAAAAGCAAAAAAAACCAATGAACTTTTAACTACATAAATTTTTTAACCTAGTACACCAAAACCACAAAAACTTAAATCCTTTTGACAACACTAATACTAAGCTAATCCCATGACTACATACAAAATCAAAACCTTTTTCTTTTACAAACAGAATGAAAAAATACAATTTTTAGCTGTAATATAAAACCTAGGAAAACCTAATTAAAAATAAAATTAAAAAATCCTATTACAACTAACCCAAACCCCAAGCATTCCAAACCAATATTTTAAGCGTGAAAAAACCCCCAATGTCTAAAATCACTACTACAAAAATGCCCTGTATCCACCACACCACCAATATCCCATACAACAAATAAATTACTCTCTTCATACAGTACACCCATGTAAAAAAATTATTTTAAAGATTTTAGGGAGATTCACAATCACAAATAAACACAAAAATAAAAATGCTCATTTCATTTAATAACAAAAAACCCAAAACAAACAGAAACTAAAAAACACCACCATACAAGCACCAGCAAACAAACCACACTGCAATCTTTTCACTAGCAATTCTTATCACATCATAAAACTAGAACAAAAATAAAAAACAAGCATATAGAATACCACACAACCAATCACAAAAACTAGCAAAAAAGATAAACCAGCTTACTAAACTCAAAACTGTACAACTGACCCTAAACATGGCTAAAGAAAAATAATCAAAGCTCTATCTCTACACTAACACAAAAATACTAACCAATGCTCTAAAAAATTCACTTAAAAAACCAAACTAATGAACAACATGAAAAAACCTGAACTACGGAAATAGACATCACTACCCCAAAAAACTACCTAAAATACCCTACCATATCAATAGCCACGTTGCCAAAAATAAAACTAACTAAAAACACCAAGACAAACAAATCACACTACAAAAATAAAAATATCACAAATAAATTAACAATACCAAGAAATTATTCCTCAAACCATCAGAACGAAAAAACCATCTCTAAATACACACAAAACCAAAAGATCAATTTAACCATAAACAGTATCTTCCAGATTATCCATAACTATAAAACACACACTGCAATCAAACAAGACAAATAAATAAACCTCTGTAACATAATAAGCAACAATCCAATTATAGATATTAGGAAACCCTCACAGGTTAACTACAGCACACTACCTCAAACCCACCAAAACAAACAATACATACACACCATGACAAAAGCCACCACCAAACAAAGAAAAACCTCCCCTATACCTCCTGGTGCAGCCAGTTACACCATCATAAACCTCAGAAAACACAGCCTTTAAAATATAATACCCCACCCAAAAAAATATTCAACATCAAAACTCTATTCATAACAATAAATGAACAGACCATATCCTTTATTATACATCTACAAACAAAATAAAACTACACTGGAAGTGTGGGAGTCCAAGGCATTCCTTTGGATACCCTGGGCAAACAGGAACTTGTACAGGGGGATCAGGGATCTGTACAGGGTGGTTGCAGACCCTGGCAAAGAGCACAGACAGGCAAGGACCTTGACTTAGTCCATGCAAGAGACTTGCAACATTAAGAAAGGAATTGCAAGCCACAAAGGGTGGTAAAAAGTAGTATTAGTCTCACATTTGGGATTTCTAGAATAGGAGTGAATAGAGACAAGATGGACGATTCTGGGCAGTGCCCTGGGGTCTTCTCCTTCTTTGACTCCATCTTCTGCAGTGACGGTGGCACCAATTAGCTTTAGAGGGATTGGGTTAGTGTATAAGAAATCTGTTTAGTATAGAGTGTAGATATTGGTTTGTAATTGTAAATAATCTGTACATAATTATCTGTATAAAAGATGATGAGCCTTTGTCAGAGGAGGAGTCATTACCTGTTGCTTGTGCTGTTCAGACCTTGGCAGGGTACAAAGGAAAAGGAATAAGATAAGATAAAATAAGTAAGGGAAACAACCTTGAAAAAGAACATCTGAAGACTCCATTTTGTTTCTGCGTTCGGCTTGGGGCTTTTAAGAGGGCAGAAGATAAAAACAACTCTCATCTCGGGTGTCCAGAGAACCGGAGACAGAAGTTATTAAAAACCACTGAACAGAAAAACTTCAAAAATTTAAAACATTCATCTAACAAAACACCCACACTGCCACCAGCCTCACATACACACTCCCATACAATAGACAAAACCAAAACCCCAATAACACATATTAGAAGGCTAAGAGATAAAGCTGCGTAAATTAATTGTACCTCAAATACAAACAAATCCATCTATAAAGTCATCTTCACTCAAAAACTAAATTACACATAATAAATAAAACAAACAAACAAAACCCCAAAACACTAGATACCACCAAAGAATGAAATAGGGAATAAAACCCACATATAAATACCACTACCACTCTCTATATTTAACTCTATCTATATATAAATGTACACATAACTCAAATACATTAATTTGAGCATTGAGATGGCAACACAAAAAAAAAAAAACTAAACGTCCGAAAATGATATCAGAATACTACAGCCTCTACCATCTTCCCTTAATTCTTTATCAAGCATTCTACCTAACACCAAAAAAAAAAAAAAAAAAAAAAAAAAAAAAAAAAAAAAAAAAAAAAAAAAATCGTTCTTTACTTTTTCGAACTAACTTCTCATTGATTACCCAAAACGAAAACTTTTGCCAGACCTGTTTCTTCCTCTAAAACTATTGAACTCGAAACCGCTGGCAGGCAGGGCAGGGCAGCCCCGTGCCAGGACACCCCCGCGCCCCGCAGCTCCGTCACCCAGCGCCCCTCGCCGGGACTCCCTGCGGGGCTGGCGCCGCTCCACGGTGCGGGGGAACAGGAGAGACCACGCCAGTCCCGGCAGCGGCGGCGCTCTGCGCCCGGGGCGGCCCCGTGCTGCCGGCTCCGAACAAACCGGGGCTCCCGCCGCTAAAGCCGCTCCTCCCCGGGAGGCTGGGGCGGCTCCGCACGGGGAGTCCCGGCGGCCCCGCGGCGCCTGAGCCCCGCGGCGCCTGAGCCCCGCGGCGCCTGAGCCCCGCGGCGCCTGAGCCCCGCGGCGCCTGAGCCCCGCGGCGCCTGAGCCCCGCGGCGCCTGAGCGGCCGGGACAGGCAGAGAGCCCCGTGCTGCGGCTGCCGCCTGAAACTGAGAAAACAGCAGGCGTTCACCTCATCTTAAACCAGCACAATGGCAAATAAATGTATTCTCCCCCTCAATTTAGCCCACCACAAAAACAGAAAAGGAGGCGTTTCCCTCAAATTAATTCTCTTAAGTGATGAGGAAAGGGACATTTTCACCTCTTTTTACAGACAAAAGCAGGACAAAAGCAGAAGAGGAGTTCCTTCCCTCTATTTAAAGTTCTTTTCTTCCCATAAACTCCCCCCCTTTTTTTTTTTTTTTTTTTTTTTTTTTTTTTTTTTTTTTTTTTTTTTTTTTCCCTGAGGGGATGAGGGAGGGATTAGCAAAATGAAGTTAAAAAGGTAAAGGAGAAAAAAATCCCCCCAAAAAACCCACACCGGCTCACCTGCTGCTGCCCAGCACAAAGGTTCGCCCCTCGGCACCTCCTTCAAGAAATGCTCCACATCCAAGTACATCCACGTGCTCCCCCAGACCCAAATTCATTCCGTGAGACACCCCGGAGAGCCCAGCAGA
Source organism: Phylloscopus collybita (assembly GCA_027886175.1). Classification (NCBI taxonomy): domain Eukaryota; kingdom Metazoa; phylum Chordata; class Aves; order Passeriformes; family Phylloscopidae; genus Phylloscopus; species Phylloscopus collybita. The sequence continues at coordinate 3,060,949 of JAJNNQ010000139.1, read as the reverse complement.
AACCCCACTCCTCCAGCAGCTCCACACCAAAGGGAACTGAGGGAAAGGCTCTTAAAGCAGTCCCGGCAGGAGCTGCACCCTCATTATCCTTCACAGCTCACACCTGTGGGCTGCCCTGCCCCCTCATCATCCTAACAGCTCTCACCTGCGGCTGCTGCTACTCAGTGTGAGGGCAGGGCATGGGCAGAGGGGACTTGCTGCTCATTCCCTGCACACCTCCTGGTCTGCAGCTGACACACTGCAGCAGCAGGCTTCCCTTGTTAGGGATAAGGACCCCTCTTCTGCAAGTGCCGAAGGCTGGAATTGAGATTCCACCTCCAAAATCCCACATGCCTGAGTTTTTTAACTCCTAAGGAAATTCCCCAGCAATCATTAGCCTTCATTTACAATTTTGCCTTTGGAATCACTACTAACTTTTCTTTCTGTGGAGGTGTTTCAAACATTCATAGAGAGTTCAGGAGCTGGGTTGGCTTGTTTCTGATTTAACTGACAAGCCCAGGCTAAATCCAAATGCCCAGAATGATAGGGAAACATGGAGACAGTTTATAAATACTCCCCTTCCTTGCAATTTAGTCCTTCATTGCACATCTCCGGAGAAGATGTATTCCATCCTTTCCTCCCAGCACTTCTCCAGCACAAACGCCACTTCTCAGACACAACACAAACAGGAATCTACTACGGGGAGGACGGGGGCGGGCGGGGCGGGCTGAGCGGGGGGAGCCGGGGCCGGAGTCAGGGCGGAGCCGGGGCCGGGGGGCTGGGCCGGGGCTGGGTCGGAGTGGGGCCGGGGGGAGCCGGGAGAGATCTCAGGGAAGCCAGCAAGTTCCCACTGTCTCCTTTTTCCTGCTAAGTACCTGGGAGTCAGCGCAGTGATCTAAGGATGAAGAGGAGCTTGGGATGATACTAAAAGACTTGGAGATACCATTTTTCAGAAGGCTGTGAGTCTGAACATTTGTCCATTATCAGGTGCTTTTGTCCATCTCATGTGTTTTCTATTTTTAATGGCTGTTTAAGTTCTAAGACAATAAGTTGAAAATGAAAAAGTTCTGTGTCAGATCACGGTGCTGGGTTTGGCAGAGCGGCTGAAGTGTTTGTGCGAGCAGGGGAGGGAACGGACCAATCAGCTCTGGCAGGGTGAGGCATATCTGCTTCTGGTTCCAGAAGCTTTTGACTTCTGGAAAGTTTAAAGCCTGTGGCCGTAATTAGCAGTAATAATGGTGCCTTCTTTTATCTCTCAAGGTCACTGGCAAGCATGGAACAAGAACTGACCCAGAACTTCTTGGGGCCCTGGCAGAGAGAGAAGCAGCAAATGGTGTTGAGAGAATTTCAGAGTACATGTGAGATCCTGGTTTTCTTGACAGCTTAAGAAATTATTTCTTAATCACGTACGATAACCAGTCCCAGGACTCCCCAAACCCCTCCGCTCCCCATGGGGCTCTGGGGGGATCCAAGGCCGCTAGTGACATTTTTGGGGTTTTTTGGGGGGGTTTTTGTTCCAAAAGCTGCAAAAATCAGCTTGGGGGGGGAGGGTGGGGGGACAGGGCCAGAGCAGCTGGGGGGGACAGGTGAGACAGGTGTGCCCAGGTGTGACATGCACACACACACAGGTGAGCCCAGGTGTGAGACACGCACACACAGGTGTGCCCAGGTGTGACACACATGCACACACACAGGTGTGTCCAGATGAGCCCACGTGTGTCCAGGTGTCCCCAGGCAGGACACGCACACACACAGGTGTGACACACACGCACGAAGGTGTGTCCAGGTGTGCCCAGATGTCCCTGGATGTCCCCAGGCAGGGCACACGCACACACAGGTGTGTCCAGGCGTGTCCAGGTGTGTGTCCAGGTGTCCCCAGGTGTGCCCAGGTGCGTCACTCCCGGTTGCTGGCTGAGTAGAATTGCGGGAAATGCGTCCGGTGGTCACGCTCCAGGGAGTCCAGGTGGTCACCTGGGGATGGACAGGTGGGACAGGTGAGGGGAGAGTTGAGGGACAGGTGAGGGCACAGCTGTGCCAGGTCAGCTCACATCTCTCAGGTGGGGTGACGGTGATGCTCTGCACCGTGAACTCCTCGTCGAAGTAGCATGTGTCCACCTCCGATGTCACCTGCGGCCGGAAGGGCGGCACCAGCTGGGGGGGAGGGGAGGGGACACTCACAGGTGCGTCCAGGTAGAGTCACCAGGTGAGCCCAGGTGTGACACACACACACACAGGTGTGCTCAGGTGTGACACGTGCACACATAGGTGAGCCCAGGTGTGACACACGCGCACACACGGCTGGGGGGGCGTGGCCGGGGGCGTGGCCAGCTCACCCTTCTCTGCACCACGTCCTGCCAGTCGATGCTGGCGAAGAAGCGATGCTGCATCACCTCCCGGGCGTCGCCGGGGCCGCCGCCCAGCCTGCACAGGTGAGCACAGGTGAGCACAGGCAATGGGGACAGGTGGGCACAGGTGTGTCCCACTTGTGTCCGTGTGTGTCCAGGTGTGTGTGAGTATACATGGGTAGCCCAGGTGTGTCCCAGGCGTGTCCCAGGTGTGTGTGGCTGTGCCCAGGTGTACCCAGGTGCGTGTGGGTGTATCCCAGGTGTATCCAGGTTTACATAGGTGTGCCCAGGTGTATCCCAGGTGTACCCACGTGTGTCTGGGTGTATCCCAGGTGTGCCCAGGTGGCTGGGGCACTGCTTGATGTTTCCAAGACGGTGGCAAAAAGGGCGAGAAAAAAAGATACGAAAGACCCACAAGCTCACAGTCCGGGGCTGCCACGCGCATCGGGGTGGGCTGAGGGGGAGCGCTGCAGTACCGCGCTCTGTCCACACGGTGGCAGCACGGGCCCAGATCTCAGCCAGGAGCTGTCACACGCCTTGGGGACGGGCACGGGGGAGCGCTGCAGTACCGCGCTCTGTCCACACGGTGGCAGCACCGCGCCAGAGCTCAGCCCTGGGTCGGGGACAGGCAGAGAGCGGAGGCAAAAAAGGCGTCCAAACATCCCCTTCCAAACATTCTCTGAATTAAATGCCACAACAGTCTCCCAACCACAACTACGAGACTTCTGTCACCAATGAAATTCAAACCAAAAAAAGCCTTTATCTTAGGTTATATTTCCAAATTTGTAATCTATTTTTTATTTTTATATTGCTATTTATCATTACAATTTATCTTTTATATTCCCATCTATATTATATCTCATATATTAGATGCAACATGTAATATGATATACTGTCTTTATATAATTGATAATACTTCTTCGTTTTATATTTCTATTTTTAGAATTTATATTGTTCCCTTTCTGTATTTTTTTAAATTCGTGTTTATGTTATTTTAAATTTATTTATGTTATTTTAAATGATATGAATTCATTAACCTAACACAGCAGAAGGACAATTAATTACAATTAAAATGGCGTGGTTTTCCAAGGGTTAAAGATTTCATTTTCATTAAAATAATATTGGCATATTTTCTCTTTTTGTGTTTTTTCGGGGAGGGGGGGGCTGTTTTTCGGGGGGTTTGTTTTGTGGTGTTTTTGTTTGCTTTGGTTTGGATTTCTCTGTTAGTAAACAATGAGGATGGGAGAGTTACAACATAAAATGCCCACCTGGTTTTACGGCTGTCTCTGAAATCCACCTCGACACCAAGTTACTGCTGGTGATGCTGGACGTGGGTAGGATGAGCCCTGCTGTTGGGGGTTCCAAAGAAAAACACGGCACCGCCCGCGTTCAGGTTTTTTAATGGAGCAGAAAAGGCAGAGGTTTTGCTGCCTGCACTCTCAACCCGATCCCGACGTCCCGTGGCCATGGGTGTCGTTCTTCAGCTCCTTTCCTGCCCACAGCCAAACTTCCAGACACTCAGGGCAAGAAAGAGTAATGGGGAAAAAAAATAAAGGAACAAAGGAAACATGAAAAAATAAAATAAAATAGAAATAAAAATTTAAAAATAAAATAAATTTGAAAGTAATAAAAATATAGTAAAAAATACAAAAAGAAAAATAAGATCAATGAAATAAAAAATAAAAAATACAAAACTAAAACAAAGCAAGTAAAAAATAATATATAAAATTTAAAAATTAAAGATATTAAAAATAAAATTAAAAAAAGAAAAGGAATTAAAAAAATAAAAAGCTGAAATAAAAATAAAATTAGAGGGAATAAAATATAAAAACATTTTAAAAATACAGAATAAGAAACAAAATAACATGAAGAAATAAAACACAATAAAATCAAAATATAGCATTAAAAAAACCCCAAATCAAAAAAGCAATAAATAAAAAATAAAATAAACAATACATAGAATAAAAGACAAAATTAAATAAATGCAGCTCTCCCCTCATGCCATTGCCTAACACAGCTCCTGGATTCTGCAGGGCTAGGGAAAACAAACCCTGTGCTTCCCAGCAAATAAAGCTTTCTAGGCAATCCCCAGTTTTGCTTGGAAACAAATTCTGTTTGAGTGGAAAGCTCACTTTGGATGAACATCCAAATGTGCCAAGCCAGGAAAGACCCACCCTATTGTGTCCAAGGAACAGCAATTAGGCCGTTTAGGATTTACATTATAATGGGACTTTAATGGGATAGGTAAAAATGCAGTACCTTTAACTTTACAGAGAGATGAATTATGGCAAAAAAAGAAAAAAAAAAAAAACCACTCAGCAAGTTGGCTGGTGCTGAACAATTGGGGTTTACCAACAGGAATTTGATAAATGTCCTTGGAAATGTGCCCTACGATGCAGCAAAACTCCACCTAGGACGGAAAACTGGCATTTGCAAACATCCCCCCAAACCGCCCCATATATTTTTTGTATATAAAAAAAAACTTAACAAACCAATACTCCTAAAAATCCTTTCACTAAACACATAAAAGATCCTACAAAAATAAGTAGTAATATAAAGTCATGCAATTAATACTTTAAAATATTATGGATCTACTTACTTGGCTACTTACTTGAAAAAAACCCCAAATCTTTATATCTCCTTTTAAAACTCTTAAAAAACCCTGTTCTTTTAATATTTGAGAATTTTACTTCTACGATGAACCTGAGAGAACTGGATTTCCTTCAGCACTGGATGGTGCTTCTCTTGTATTTATGATCTGATCAGTATAACCAAGGGAAACATAAAAGACACAAGAGGTTAATGCACATTGTCTGTTTGGTAGGGTATTGTATTCTAATTTGTATTTTATTATAATATATATTTAAAATATATACATTTCCATATATAATATATATTTAAATACATAATATATATTTTTATTTATATATAATTATTAATTATTTATTAATCATCTCTTAAATAGCAATCAATTTATAATATTTAAACAACAATTAATAATTAAAGGGGTAGGGTTAACTATGCACAACCTGGAAAAAAGAAAACAGTCCCAAGTGAGACAGTCACTAATAGCGATACTCATTACAAACAAAAGATGATTCTACTTGTTCTTCAACCCTATACTTGAAGCTTGGCTTTAGCTTGTTCACAAAAGACTGAAGTCCTGTAAGAAACAGGTGCTTGATCAGAAATGTTGAAGGCAAGACCTTAGAACACTTGGCAGAACATCATCCTTGTGTCAGCTCATGAGCCCTTCAAACTTCCTTCCCCCTCCTGTGCTCAACTAGAGCAGAGAAAAACCAATGAATGGTTTTTTCATGCACGCCTGGCTCTTAACCAGTAGAAAACTGGTTACTACACAAGGATATCAGCCCCTTCACTGAATTCTTCAACATTGGCAAGTGCTCCTCACCAGTGCTCTTTGTGATGATAACTGCTTCTGCTGCTTAATTTTATATGCTTTTAACTCGGCACCTTTTTCTTCAACCATTTTATCGTATTCATTCTCTGTTAAAAAAAAAACCAAACCAACAACAAACTCAGAACATGTGACTAAATGTTGCAGCTATAGATCTATCCACTCTTAAAACATCATTTTTTTCAAACCAGGCTCTTCAGAAGATTCAGAAAGCACCACGAACAAACACTGATGCTTCTACAGAAAGCGTAAACCAGAAAATGCTCGATGCAGTATTATTTTGTGGACAGGCAGAGAGTGCTTTACTTCTGTGTGTTCAGCACCTAAGAGGGAGCTGTGCTATCTTGATTAATGGCATCTGCAAAGATAATGCAAAAGAGAGTAACAGAAAGGTAACCTAAAATGTGTCAGGCTAAACTGCTGAAGCCACTAATCTCAGAGAAAGAGGCCAAACTGATACTGAAAAATACTGCATTGAGATGGTTATCAGAGGAAGGCTGAATAAAAAAAAAAAAAGACAAAAATCCTAGAAGTTCAGATAAATGGAATTTATCTGCCCATAGGCATACTTTCAAAATCTTCGAACTGATTTGATTTTAGGTGATGAAAAGTCAAGCGTGTGTTCAGCTTCTGTTTCCCAGATTCAGGCCTTTTTCTGGTTTGGAAAGATCAGTAACACCGAATCACACATCCCAAATCCCAGCAATGGGTAAAATCTCTTACCTTGTGCTGCTTTTCCATAAGTGCCACCATTTCAGTGATCTCGTGGTGACATCTGACATCAGCTTCTCTCTGGATCGTTGTTGCTTCATCATAAAGCAACCTCATCTCTTCCACCTGCTAGTAACAGATTGCATTTCATACATAAACACACCAACATATATATTTGTGTGTATATATATAAATATTAAAGTATATATAAAAATAGCATATATATCATTATATATAATTATATACAATTCTATATATTTTACATCATTATTTGTTATTATATATTATTATTTAATTATATACTTATCTATAATATAAATAAATATAGATACAATATATAATATTTATATATATATACACTTATATAATACATAAATACAAAACCATATCTTTTTAATATATATTTTTTAATCTTATTTTAATTTCTTCTTCCGCCTGTGGGTGCAAAGAATGCAGCCCCACTTGGCCTTCATTTGCTTTTAAGATCCTTTTCAAATGCGACATCTTTTATGCAGATTGTTAAAATGGGCACTGTTAAAAGGTTAATTACATGGGCACTGTTAAAAGGTACATCCATGGCAGGCAACTTCCCCTGGAACCAAAAGGCAGTTTCAAGCTCTGTGCCCTAACGTGTCTTAGCATTGCCATCAAAAAATGTGTGGGCAGAAAAATACTAATATGGGAGAAGTTATACCAAAATTTAGCTGACTTTATACCAAGGGTAGAATTTCTCTGAATTATATCTTGAAAGAAGGAATTTTTAACTGGGTTTTTCTTTTCAAAGACACATTCAAATATTCAACTTAAGCACCTTATGTGCTAAAGCTTTGCTCACAGGCATACACCAGAAGTTCCATTTCTGTTGATGAGACCGAAATGTAAGAGGAAGGACTCTGGGCAATAAAGCTTCATAAAAACATCTTAAATTAAAAAAAAAAAAAAAGGCAACTCAAATTATAGAAACAATTAACACCTCTCACCTCCTCAGGAAGTTTATTTTCATTCACTTTTCTTGTTTCTATGTCTTTTTGATAGATATCAACTGCTTCCTTATGTTGCTTGTTCATATTTTCCATCTCTAATTGCAATTGATTCACCTTTTGAAAGTGCAGAATTGCTGCTGTTATTTGTTTAGGAATTAGTATGACAATGATTTCTTTTCACCTCTTATTTTTGAGCAGAAACACACTGTTACTTTTCAGGTATGTGATTAAAGCCTTTTCTATTTAGAAGTTCAGGAGGTTTTTTTGAATAAAGAATTGACCTTTGGCCTGAAGTGGGTTAGAAAATACTCAGAGAAACAATGGCAACAGCACAGTGGGGAAAACTGCCCTAAGCAGTCACCCCAAATGCTGGGAATTCCTCAGAAAAAACCAAAATACAGATGGAGGTTTTATTCCCTCTCTTGTACATCTGTATAAGATTTTGTGATAGATTTTCCTGCCAGCCGTGCACTTTGATTCCAGTTTTTCCTTTTAAGCTTCTTCTATGAATATTCTCACCTCTTTCTTCAAGTGCAGTACCCAAGGCTGGACACAATATTCCCATCAGAGGGACTGTGACTGCAAAATACATTTAAAGAACAGCCTATAGAGAATAATACATGTATGTCCTTTAAATGTTTGCCTCTTACAATGGGGTTACTGAAACCTGTTTAGTGCACCACCAACAAAAGGAAAAAAAAATAAAGGAACTGATTAGAAACATAATTAATTGTGATGTGGAGTCTCTCTCTTTTTAATCCAATGATTAAAAATGGAAGCATCTTCTAAAAACTTTGAGCTCATCCCAGACCCAAAAACCACTTCAGAATGTATTTAACAAGTGTTATCATGGTTACACTTAAAACCACTCACCTCATCTTCTATGTGATGGTATTTAAACCTACCTTCCCTTCCTAAAGACTGGTTTTCTTGCTCTCTGCAGTAATTTTCTTTTTCAGCACCTTCTTCTGTTGAAATAAAACAAAACAAGCACTGTACCTTAGTAAGTGAATAGAATTACGTGATGGTTTCACTGAGTCAGAAATGTCAGAACCTTCAACATTCCAGCTTTCATCAAGCAAATAACTCTCCACTGCGCAGTTCCAAAACAATTCTGCAAACAAAAAAATACCCAACTAATTACTGTGATGATACTGTTTCTTCAGGACCTTCATGAGAAAGGCTCCTCCTGAGCAACAACAGGGAGTAACAAAGGAGGTGCAGAATGGGAATTGAAACTAAGATGCTGCTGACAGAAGGTGTGAAGAGGTCATGCCAGAAAACAGGATTTATCCATTTCTGCAGTGACATTACTACCATTTGTCCTGGTGCAGAATTATTTTCTACTAGTGGTGACTGAGATAGGTCCTTATTGCAAGTACATAATTCATACTGTGTACTAAATGAAAAAAAATAGAAGTTTATTAAAGAGATTATTTTTGGAATTGCTTTTTTCCAAATTAAGGCTAATGTAATAGGTCAAGTGATTCCAAAGATGACTCTTGAATTTGCTCACAGTTAAGGTAAGAGAGGAAAATTTTAAAATTACATAGGTGCATCTAAATATATCACGGCAGACGAAAATGGCTGAAAAGTCATCCCAAAATACCAGGTGTTTATGTATTTGTGACTTTAAAAACCTCTACACACCTCCTGCTGCAACTCTTCAATGCATTTGGTTCTATTTTCCACCTGTTTCTTTAAATCATTCATCTGAAAGAGAGATTTCAAGCATGACTTAGTAAGTCCTAAAAATGACTCCCTGTGTCAGTAATCCCTGTCAACATTCTCAAAACATCCACGTGCACCAGTCTGGTTTATTCCAGTGGGACTGAAACACAAGCTGGTGTGTTGGAATGATTGGAGTTTTAGACAAGATGCTCATTAATAGCAGTGAACCAGGTCCTCCGTGGCTATAGAGTTAAGAAAGAGAAAAAAAAACCCACCAAAACCCAGTATCTTTACAATTTAAAAAACAGACTTTTATGAAGTTCCCTACAGTTCCTGAAAAAAATTTCCCAGTTATTTTCTAGACTCTTCAATTGCTTTTCCTCACTTGAAATTTCATTTTCAATACTCTTAACCTGGAATTAAAACTAAATCTTTGACTTTTACACTGAAATTTTGAAATCCATTCTAATGCTAAAAACCCCAGGTTGCTTTGAAACTACAGAAAGAAAGTAAAAAACATTTGAACCTATTTAAGCTAAAACTCACATTACATAGAAAAAGTGAATGCAGAGCCCATCCATCACTCAGTGGGTATATGAAATAAAAACAGAAAAGACAGGTTCTCTGTTTGCCTGAAATAAACCAAATCTTTAATATGAAACTTCCAAGCAAAGAGTAGACATCCCAGGGATTGGGATTTGTCTTTTAAAACAACAGGGCTCAGCACCTGGACACAAAATGTCACAACTGGCAGCAGCTGTGAAAGAAGAGAGAGTCTGTCAGAGATCCCATCCCCCAGGCAGAGCTTTGCAGGAAAAATCCCAACATTTTACATTTGATGTCAGATATTTTCCTGAGATGTGATGTGATGTTTGTTTTCCTCTCTTTCATTCAGTTTACTTTTCATCTCTTCACCCGGATTTGCCATTTGTTCCTTCAAAGACACTCTTCCTAAGAAAACCTGCACTTACCTGCCTTTCTGACACAAGCCCCATTGTCCAGCAATGCCTCCAAATCTCTTTTTTTCTTCTTTAACACACTATAACCTAAATTTAAAATTAATAAAATGTTAATTAACCCTTTTTAATATTTTGGTTTTCTTGCTAGATATTACTTTTTTTTTTATGAGAAAACCTTCAAACTTGCACTTTTTACTATAATTATTTTTAAAAAACAATCCCAGAACCCCAAAAACCCCCAAAACTGCCCCAAACCATCGCAGAAACCCCAAAACCATCCCCAAAACCCACCCCAACAATCCCCAATACCCCCCCGCGGAACCCCCAAACCCCCGAACCATCCCCAACACGCCCCCCCAAACATGCCCACCCCCAAACCGCCCCAAAAGCCCCGCGAGACCCAAAACCCCATTGAACCGCTCCCCCAAACCGCCCCAAAGTTCCCCAAATCCTATAAAGCCCCCCAAATCCCCCCGAATCCCCCCAGCCCCTGCCCGCGATACCCGCGGGCTGTACTTCCAGCCGGTCCCGCAGCGCCGTCACCGTCACCGTCAGCAGCACCCCCGGCACCCCTCGGGACCCGCCAAAAAGCCCCGGAGGCCCCAACCCCCCCCTCCCCCCCCGCCCCGGAAACCCCAAAATCCCCCCGAGCCCACCCGGAAGCAGCGGCAGCCGGCGGGATTCCCCCCGAGAGCAGCGAGGTGCGGCGGAGCGGCTCCGACGGGACCCCCGCCCCCGACCGGTGCGGCCCGGAAGTGAGCGGAGACACATGGGTCAGAGCAGCCCGGGGGGTTACCATGGAAACGAGAGACGCAGCGGCCCGGAAGTTACCATAGAGACGAGGCCTAGAGCGGCCCGGCAGTTACCATGGAGACGATGTTTGGAGCAGCGTCTTTTTTTCGGTATATTAAAAAAACTTAACAAAACAAAACTAATACTCTTTAAAAATCCTTTCACTAAACAGAAAAAAGATCCTACAAAAAAGTCACTAGTAATAGAAAGTCATGCAACATACACTTTTAAAATATTACAATGGCCGAGCAAGCCACCTTGAGAAGGCTGTCACATGACTTCCGCCCTCACTCGCCGCCAGCTTGGTCGTGGCTGAAGCCGCTTCCGGTCGATCCGCCATCTTTTTTGTGGTAGCCCTGTGTCTCCCCGGCTCCAGACAGAAGTGCCTGACTAAATCGACGGCCGGAACCCCTCGGGGGCACCGCTGAGCCTCCAGCTCGTGCTCGCGCGCCTGGAAAGCCCCCAGAAAAATCGCTCTCGGCCGGCGCTGTGGTGGGGTTTTTGCGCAGGCAGCTGGCTAGATGCCACCAGGGTCTTTGCTTTTTTCCCGCCCTTTTTGCCGCCTAGGTTGGAATTTTGGGCCGTAGCAGCGCCCACAAGCTCACAGTCCGGGGCTGCCGCGCGCATCGGGGTGGGCTGAGGGGGAGCGCTGCAGTACCGCGCTCTGTCCACACGGTGGCAGCACGGGCCCAGATCTCAGCCAGGGGCTGTCACACGCCTTGGGGACGGGCACGGGGGAGCGCTGCAGTACCGCGCTCTGTCCACACGGTGGCAGCACCGCGCCAGAGCTCAGCCCTGGGTCGGGGACAGGCAGAGAGCGGAGGCCAAAAAGGCGTCCAAACATCCCCTTCCAAACATTCTCTGAATTAAATGCCACAACAGTCTCCCAACCACAACTACGAGACCTCTGTCACCAATGAAATTCAAACCAAAAAAAGTCTTTATTTTAGGTTATATTTCCAAATTTTTAATCTTTTTTAATTTTTATATTGCTATTTATCATTACAATTTATCTTTTATATTCCCATCTATATTATATCTCATATATTAGATGCAACATGTAATATGATATACTCTCTTTATATAACTGATAATATTTTTTCGTTTTATATTTCTACTTTGAGAATTCATATTGTTCCATTTCTGTATTTTTTTAAATTTGTGTTTATGTTTTAACTGGTAATTTAAATGATATGAATTCATTAACCTAACACAGCAGAAGGACAATTAATTACAATTAAAATGGCATGGTTTTCCAAGGGTTAAAGATTTCATTTTTATTAAAATAATATTGGCATATTTTCTCTTTTTGTGTTTTTTTTTGGGGGGGGGGGCTGTTTTTCGGGGGGTTTGTTTTGTGGTGTTTTTGTTTGCTTTGGTTTGGATTTCTCTGGTAGTAAACAATGAGGTTGGGAGAGTTACAACATAAAATGCCGCCCTGGTTTTATGGCTGTCTCTGAAATCCACCTCGACACCAAGTTACTGCTGGTGATGCTGGACGTGGGTAGGATGAGTCCTGCTGTTGGGGGTTCCAAAGAAAAACACGGCACCGCCCGCGTTCAGGTTTTTTAATGGAGCAGAAAAGGCAGAGGTTTTGCTGCCTGCACTCTCAACCCGATCCCGACGTCCCGTGGCCATGGGTGTCGTTCTTCAGCTCCTTTCCTGCCCACAGCCAAACTTCCAGACACTCAGGGCAAGAAAGAGTAATGGGGAAAAAAAAATAAAGGAACAAAGGAAACATGAAAAAATAAAATAAAATAGAAATAAAAATTTAAAAATAAAATAAATTTGAAAGTAATAAAAATATAGTAAAAAATACAAAAAGAAAAAGAAATAAAAAATTAAAAAAACAAAACTAAAACAAAGCAAGTAAAAAATAATATATAAAATTTAAAAATTAAAGGTATTAAAAATAAAATTAAAAAAGGAATTTAAAAAAATAAAAACTAAAATAAAAATAAAATTAGAGGGAATAAAATATAAAAACATTTTAAAAATACAGAATAAGAAAGAAAATAACATGAAGAAATAAAACACAATAAAATCTAAATGTAGCATTAAAAAACCCAAAATCCAAAAAGCAATAAATTAAAAATAAAATAAACAATACATAGAATAAAAGACAAAATTAAATAAATGCAGCTCTCCCCTCATGCCATTGCCTAACACAGCTCCTGGATTCTGCAGGGGTAGGGAAAACAAACCTGTGCTTCCCAGCAAGTAAAGCTTTCTAGGCAATCTCCAGTTTTGCTTGGAAACAAATTCTGTTTGAGTGGAAAGCTCACTTTGGATGAACATCCAGATGTGCCAAGCCAGGAAAGACCCACCCCATTGTGTCCAAGGAACAGCAATTAGGCCGTTTAGGATTTAAGTTTTTATGGGATTTTAATGGGCTAGTTAAAAATGCAGTACCTTTAACTTTACAGAGAGATGAATTATGGCAAATAAACACTTTTAGCAAGTCGGCTGGTGCTGAACAATTGGGGTTTACCAACAGGAATTTGGTAAATCTTCTTGGTAATGTGCCCTACGACGTAGCAAAACCCCAACTAGGATGGAAAACTGGCATTTGCAATAAATACTCCCTTACTAAAATCAAAAAGAGGAAAAACATCAAAGGAAAGGAAGGAAAAATATCTAAATCTCATCCTGCCTGGAAGACAAGCTCAGGCATTTCTAACACTGAAAACTTTTGAAACAGTTAGCAATTTCATGGTGAAAGTTCATGGAATGCTGACATAAAATCTTCTTCCTCTGCTCTGATTTTAAAGGGAAGTGAGAACTAAACACCTCAAGTTACTCCTATCCAACAATCATCTGTGTTCTGTGGGAGTAACATTGCAAAGAAACTCCAGGCGTACTTGTATCTGACATCTGAAGCTCTTAGCAGAGCTGGGAAGTTGCAATAGAACAAAAGAGCCACCACAATTGCTGGAATAACAAAATTCAACTTGGCAAACGTCAGGAACTTTATTTACAAATCCATGGAGGAGGAGGAGGATGACACCAGGAACACACTCCAGCTGAAAGCAACGATTTATTTGGAAAAGGCGGGAAATCCAACTGACAGCCTCTGGTCACGGCCAAGCAATTCCCCAGGAGTCGGAGACAAAAGTGGGAACCTTGGACTGGGACGAGGCCTTCCACTGGCTTGGCTTCCTTGGCTCTCTCCTTCTTTGCCAACTACCTGAAGAGGAAAAAAAACCAGGAATACAGTTCCAAACCTGGGCAGGACGTCCTTGGCTCAGGCAGACTGAAGCGCAACTGCCAGGGAGCGAGGCCAGGCTGTGCGCCGGGGAGCTCCGGGAATCTGGGATCGCCCGTGGCATTCAAGGGCTGGAAAAGCACAGCCAGCTGCCGGCTTTAGTGCCGGGACACAGCAAGGCCTGGCCCCAGGGGCAGCAGTTGGAGCTGGGCCTGCAGGAGAACGCCCCAAACCCAGCTTAAACCTCCAGCAGGGCACCCGGCACGCTCCAGGATGAACTCAGGTGGGAGAAGCCCCCCGGAGGCTCCACGTTCCTCGCCGCTGGCAGCTTTGCCAGGGCCTCCCTCAAAATTCCTACCTCACCGTGCAGCTCCCAGAAAACAGGAGAGCCCGTGGAAACCATCCAGAAATGCACGGATCTCCAGTTCTTAAGAGCCAAAGCGGCAGCAAAAGGTGTCCCAACTGTCCTGCCAACCAGCAGGTCTGAGGAGACGCAGGGCTCTGTTCCACAGGGGACACAAGTGCCCCTCAGCCAGCCAAGATTCTCTTGGGCTCTTCCCTCTGCTCCCTGCCGACACGAGCAGCAGGTTTTCCCTGGGGTTCCCCTTCCCATCAAGGCAATGACTTCTGTGCTCCTCTGACCCTGTGCTCAGGAAGGAAAAAAGGAATATTAGCATTACACAGACTGTCCAGAAGGCTGTGACTGAGGCAGGATCAGCTCCCAGTCCCTGCTGCTTCTGGATTTCTGAGCAGTTCCTTCCCATCCCGCCCAGCTCCAGTAAAGATCAAAATGCTTCCGCATTGTTCCAGCAGGGCTCAGCACTGGAGGTGGTTTGTGAGCCACAGGAACTCTGTCCTGTGGGGTACAAAAATTAAACACCTTTGCTCTGTAACTAACTGAGAAGCAGAAATTGTAAGTGATTTGGTTCCTCAAAAGTCAGCAGGCTGCCTGTAGCACACTCAAGACTCGACTCCAGATTTCTTTACTCCCAGTATCTGAAAAGGCCTGGGCTTTGACCCTAGTTATGTGCAGGAATATAAAACACATCTCAAAGCTGAAGAGCTCCTGAAGTACCAGCCTGAGTAAATGCACTCGTGGCACCAAGCTTCTGGAATACTGCAGCTGGCCTCAAAGAATCCATCCTCCTGATCTACAGAAATACGCTCTAAAGGTGAGACACATACATACAGCAAGCAGTAAAATCTATTTCTTATTTTTAATTTCAATGAATTGGTGACTTCACAAAAGCTTTTTTCTTTTTTCAAGTGTTTTAAAACTTGAAAGCTTGTTTAAATGTTGCTCATCCATAAACACAAAATTGGTTATCAACATGCTGCCCTGAGAATTCCCCCCCTTTTCTTACACAGCTCCTTCAAGCACTGAATCTCAAACCCCTGCACAGTGAAGAAAAGCTGAGCTCTATGCAGATTAAACATGGTTCAAGGTCAGGCAGGATTTCAGTTGCCAGTGAAGAGGGAAAAAAGCCAATCCTACACCTGAACTAGCATCCAATTTATATTCCTCTGGAAGGGTACTCCTCATGAAAGGTTGCAATTTGAAATACACGTAATTAAATAGCCATTTTTCATAAAGCTTGCAAAATCAACTTTAAATCTCCTGTATCGACCTATTTTAAAACAGGTCTAACCATCACAGGACCAACGTGCACTTCAGTGATCTTACACTAGCTGCCTCACAGAAACCAAAAGAATCAATCCAAGACTGATTTTAACTGGGTTAAAAATACCAGAAAAACAAACAAACCAAAACCCAAACCAAAATAAAAAACCAAACCCACGTTTCCAGTAGTTTTAAAAACAGAAGTGTTTAGAACCAGCATGAAATGAATGTAACATTTGGATCCAAGCAGAGGCACAATTTAAATGCCAGTATTCTGGAACTGTTAATAACTCTGCAAGTATTTACATGGGTGGGCGTGTTACTGGATGGAGAGAACATAATGCAAGAAAGACAAAATTAACTGTGTTTAGTATGGGAAGAAGATGATTAAAAAATACCTCTCGTCTGGATATTCACGCCATCTTCTTCTCTTGACCTCAGGGTGCCTGACAGAAACAGAGAGTGCTGCGTGACCTTCATGTGAAGTTTGGAGAGCTTGATTAAGCTCTGACTAAGTGAGGATTCCTTCCTGTACACCAACTGGATGGCAACGTTCAGGACCTTCAGAAATGTTTCATCTCTGCAATGGTACCTTTGGGAGAAGGATCACAGAGAAGTCAGATCCCAACCAAACCCAGGGAAGCCTGCTTCAAATTAAATGCTGTTTACAAAATGAGAACTTGGCAAAGAAAACGAACTTGGTAAAACCCAACCGAATTAAAATGAAAACACTCACTTGAGTCCTGTCTTCACAAGGCTGCACCAGTCATCTGGGTCCACTTCCTCAACCACGCACTGTGTGCAGCAAGGAAAAACAGGTGTTGGTTTACATTTGGCACACAGAGCTTCTACAGCAATTTTTTCTTCAAGGGAGACACTAAGAACATGCAAGCCAAACACTCATACGTTGGATGATCAGAGGATAGCAGGGAAAAAAGCTCTTGGATACAACAATCCTAACTCTGGTTCAAAGGAACCTGCAAGTGTTTTGCTGGTCTGGGAGCAGGAGAACACAGAGGCTGTACGGAATTAAAAAGCAAACTGGGCTGTAAGTCCCAAAACACAGCAGCTCAAAACAGCAAGGGACTGGGCACCGGGTTTTTGTGTGGTTTAGCTCACCCAGCTTTGCACGTGGCACAGGGGGTGGCTGGGTGTAGGTGTTCCTTAGAACTGATGTGCCCTGAGGAGCTGGGAATCACAACAAACCAGTCAGTCTGGAGAACACTGACAGCTGCACATACCAACAGTCCTGGGAATGCAGGAGGTGTGCCAACCTCGCCCTTAGGATGGGATGGACAACGAGGAGGCACCAGGGCCTGCAGAGTCAGCCAGGTCCTACAAGGGAGTCTCAGCAAAAGCCAGTGAGAGGGCAGAGGCATTCACTGCTCAGAGACCTTCAGTGTTATGTGTCAGAGGGATCTGTGTTTGCTGAACTCTCACCAAGGGAACAGTACAGAGGGGGTGATCAAGTAGTGCTCTTCAAGATCAAAGTCTGGATTTCTATTTATGACCAACCAGACTCTTGCCCCAGACTTCAGATGGCATGGCAGGTGGGTCTTGGCTGTGGCATCTCTATCCGATTTTTGGAGGAAATAAAAAAAAAGAAAATCCACAGGTAACCTTTGATTTCCTACTTCTAAACACCTCAAACTCCTATCTCCAACGGGGATTCTTACTAGAAAGCCATCATCAAGAACATAAAACTGCTTTGTATAAAGGATCATTAGGACTAAGGTAACTCTGCAAAAGCTATTAAAAGCCCATGGAAACCAGACTCCACCAAACAGGAAATCGAGCCCAACCTATATTTACCAAAAATTTACAGCTGCCCAATCACACACATGCATACAGTCCCAGTGTGGCAAAGCAGATAACAACTCTCACCAGTAATTCCTCTAGCCTCAGCAGCATGGATCTCTCCACTTCTTGCCTGCTTTCATCTTTACTGCTGCTGTACACGGCAACTAACCCCTTCATGCAGGCTGACGAGCGATGTCTCCTCCAGGAATGCAGCTCCTCCGAGTTTTTAAGCACTCTGGATATGGCATCTGCCACAGCCCAACTGCACAAAGATAGGTATTGAGTTTATTATTCATCTTTTTACTTGCTTTGTATATGTTAAAGACGTCTTGCTGCCAAAGCACACACTTTTCAAAAGAATATGAATGCAACATAGCCACCGTTACTGTCTTACGAGCAAGGCTGGAGGCCATGGATTGTTTTTGTTTATTGACTCGGTGACTCCAAGTTTTATATTAAATTTACCTTTTTTTTAAATCTGTGTCACCAAAGACTTTCTATTATTGCAATGTTTTAGCGGTTAGCATACTGTCCTTAAGCAGAAGAGGCTTACTCTACCAAAGAAGTTTAAAGCTTTTCAAGCAATAAGATTAAATATATACGTTTTGCTTCTTATTAGTGCGCTCTACCTGGTCCGCATTTTTAATTAGGTCACATTGATTATCACCTATGAATGTCTGTTCCTTAAAAAACAAAAACCCAACAAGCAATTAGGAAGTACCTTTTCATTCCAGCACCTGTGCCAAGATTGCATCATCACCAGCAATGAGAAAGCAGAGAGCAAACTGACTACAGGCCACGCGGACATCTGTTCTCCCCCGGAAACATAAAAATGTAAATATAAAATAAAACAATGTTGTTAGCACACAAATTGTACCCAACTGCAGGTTCCATACTGCAACTGCTGATTGCCCGTAGTAGTGCCACAAATGGGTAAATGAAACAACTTCTATAAACATGTTGCATGCAGCCACAGACAAACATTTACATGCAATACATCCACAGCATATTCAGCTAAAAAACTTCTTGCATTAAGCAGATCACTTCTACATAAAAAGGAGAATGTGATAGTTCACATGCTTTTCAATTCTCAAGATATGAGACTAAGCCACAGATTTAAAGAGCAAGGAAACATGAACAGCAGTTTCATGCCAAACCCTGCATCACTGAACTTCCTCACCTGTGCACTGCTTGGTCAGTTCACAAGAGTGCCAATAAAAAGGGGGAAATCTAAAACTACCAACTCAGGCACAGCGGAAGCAGTGAAAGCTTGACCAGTAACAGCACCACAGGATATGAACATTGAATCACAGAATGGTTTGAGTTGGAAAGGATGATCTTAAGGATCACCTCATTCTACCCGCTGTCATAGCCAGACAGCTTCCACTACCCCAGGTTGCTCCAAGCCCTGTCCAACCTGGCCTTGGACGCCTCCAGGGATGGGGCGGTGACAGCGTCTCTGGGCAACCTATGCTGGACAGCGTCTCATCACCCTCATGGCCAGGAATCTCCTCCCAATATCTAATGTAAATTTGCCCTCTTTCAAATAAAGTCACCCCTCATCCTATCACTACACTCCCTGACAGAGGCCCGCCATGATTTTACAATTTTTTTTAAACCTGCTCTGCAAAGTTAACCTGCATGTAAAGAAGATTCTGAGTAGGCAAAAGATAAGGCAGCAGGGAATCATGGAAGTGTTGAAAGAAGAAATAAAGAGAAACTAATAAAATTTTGCTGTAAGCTTTGGGCCTGGTATTTTTGCATTAAAAACTCACCTCTGATAGCCAGTTGTGACATAATTCCATTGAAAGCTGTACAAGAGTAAGATCTTTTGGGTGCTTGTTTCCTTGTACCTTACTCAGAGTATTTAGGCAGTTTGTGGTGAAAAGATTACACCCAAGCACTTAAAATTAAGGGTGGAGGTACTTCGACTTTCTGTGGAATCTGACCATTCCGGAACTATGAAAGGTGGTTCCAGGGAAAAAGGGATGTGTTTGGTTTTTTGCCTTCCACTTGATTGCTTAATAAAGAAAAAGTCTGAATTTTCACCTCAGATGGCACAAACCTAACACAAACTTATACATTCACTCTGCCAGTAATGTTTAAAATCCAGAAACAGTATGTCAACATTGCAAACAATACTGGATTTATTATACACTTGCATTTGGAATGACACATAAATATTCTTGTCCTGGTTTGGGTCAATCCTGACTATTTTTAGCAAACAGGGAGGGAACAAGAGACCTTTCTTCTGGAAAAAGAGGAGTGACTTTTTCTCCTCACTCACATATTTTTCTTAAGGATTTCCACCTAGAGGTTATTCAGAACTCTTGTTTATGTTTTCAAATGCACTTACTCTGTATTAGTACTAGGCAATATACCCTCTCCAACTTCCACTTATTTCTCCACAGCTTGTTGGAAACAGATAAGGCATTTTCATGTGTCCAGTAAGGCACAATCAAGGATTCAGCCTGACACAGGACAGGAAGGGAGAGTTAAGTTCTTGCAGATGAAAATACAGCAAACGCTGGCAACCGCTTTGTTCTAAATAGTTAACTAAAAATCTGCTGGAGCCATGGCATAGCATTCCACTGCATGCAGCACCTTAATTTACCTTTTTACATCTTTTTTTCCAGCAATCCAGGCAGGTATTTGTTATTGAAATCAAAATGACTAAATACATCCCTTGCTGAATCCGGGCCTTGAGCCACCATTGCTGACAGCAGTCTAAGGCACCCTCGGCTCATCCTAAAAAAAACAGACCAGAGGTAAAACCTGCAGGTTACTTCCAGGATGATGGTTATACAAACCACTAAACCAACAGATTAAAACTTGAAGAGAAAATAGAAGGGAAGTTAAACAATCAAAGTAATTATTTTAGGCAGTAGTAACAGTAGCTGAGAAAGAGGGATGAGGGAAGAAGGGAGAAGGAAATGCCTTTTTATATTCTTCCCCAAAATTAAGCTGTAATGTGAGGCTGGATATTCCCTTTATAAAGTAGTTTAAAAGGGAGAAAGTGCCAAAATTAACACTCTAAGATGACCTGTTCATGGCAGCGGGGTTGGACTAGACAACCCATAATTATTCCATGATTCTACGAACTCCTAAATTCATAGAGGTTTGCCATTCATTTTAAGGGGACTATGTCAGGGCACTGCAGACCTCCATCACCTGAACAGCCACTACCATGAACAGATCTGTAATCTCTCTATCATGTTTCTGTCATGCACAATCCGTAAAAAGCCATGGGATTCAAACAGAGATCCCATCTAGACATACAATAAAGAAAATTCCTCTGCACACCAAAGAGTTGCAGAGAGAATGCAGAGCATTTCCCATCAGAAATCTGCAGCCTCCTCTGTGCAGGTTCTAGAAGGGTTTCTCCAGAACCTTTAAACATTCCATCAGAAGTGCACTTCTTGCACAGCCTCAAAATTTGTTTCCAGTATGCATACTTGAGATCCTTTGTCCAGTTAAAATGCCTGCTGCAATAAGATCAACTGTGCTGCTCAGGAAGCACAGCTGTGTCTATGAACTGGGAAAGCAGAGAAAGGTTCTGCACTTCTGCTCAAAGAATGAAAGACAGGTTGTTTGCCTCGGACAAGCCAATTTCAGCCTGTTTTTTTCCTCTGCTTTCCTCTTCCTCCCAGGTTTGTACTGAAATGTCTCTGGCATTTGCAACTTCTTTCTCCTATCCACATGAGCATGAGAAAATGTTTGGCCTGGACTAGATAACAGAGTTATTGAACAACCTAAAATGACCTCAGAAGTAAGAGACGGAAAAATTACAGAAGAAAAGCTAGTCTGAAAGAGAAAAATCTATTATAAACATGGAAAGCTGACTCCAAAACATAGAGAGAAATAAAGCACTCAAGAGCAGCTTTTTGCTATCACAGGAAGACTGCACATCACATCCCTGTTCTACACAGTACATTTCACCCCACAAATTAAACAGCATTAAAATAAGAGGACTCAAAGTACCACCTATGTTAGCTCTCACTAGGACAGGCACAACTGATGAAAAATACAGCTTCAGCAAAGTATCCTACAGCAGTGGATTGTTTGATGTATCAGAGCTTCCACTTTGCAAAGACTTCCACAGGCAATTATTTTATGACAAGTGGAAAAGGATTATTAAATGAAGGTGGATTATTAGCAATAAGTCCAGATGAATTTTGCAACATTTAGTACAGTCCCTCCAGATCAACTGAGAGATTCTCCACCAGAGCACCAAGTCGTCTTACCTGTGATTTTCAGAATACAAAGCAGCATAGACCAGTTTCATACAGGAATGAATCAACTTCTTGACAATGTTCATTCCCACAACAGAAAAATGTGAGAGGTTGCTGAATGTCCTCAGTAAAATGGCTTCTAGAGCTTGAAAGATTAACAGCATCTGCAGGAGAAAAAACTATGTTAATATCTGACAATATCAGGTAAGACTTGAAATTATTAGCTAAGAAAAAAGTAATAATCACCATTAACAAAGAGTAACCCCACTCCAAGAGAAAAGCCTCCACCTACGAAAGTGACATTAACTTCTAGATTCTCTCCCAAATTAATGCTTCCTCTTTGAGAAGATCACTTTGGAGAGCATGTCATTTCAAGGAATCAGTGCTTCAAGAGATGACTGCTACTAAGGAGACTACGAAAAATGAAATGGACTGGAGAAAAACATCGAGGCTGTTCCAGTCTCACAATTAATTCTCTCCAGAAGAATCCAGAATCCATACAGCACTGGGCTGTGCCCATTACAAACATCAGCCCCTGTCACCAATAGGCAATTGAGGAAAGGCCGTCACTGAACACAACACAGACAAAAATGACACTGAAAAGAACAGCAAGTGATGGTTAAAAAGCCACACAATACAATACTACGTTGTAAGCAGTTAGCAACGCTGCACCAGCGTTCACAGTAAAAACTGTGAATTGAACCCTTTGTTAATTCATCACATTCTGATGAGAATAAACTGTGTCCAACTAAAATAAGAATAATAAAGTCAGCTTTACCAGCAGCTTCCTAGAAATACTAATGTATCAGGGAGATATCTAAAAACACTTTACTTTCACTAGACTACTTTTGTTTTGCTTTCTTAACTGCTTCTATTGATCCCCTTATTACCTAAAAGGTCTTTTGATAACATTTAAAGAACCTTTACAGCTTGATTTGGACAGGACTATTGGTTGTGTGAGTCATTAAATCCAGGAACATCTATGAACTGAAAAGAGCAACTCCCAGTCGTTAGGTGCTTCTGCTACTGCCACTTCCAGAAAAAAAACCAAACCAAACCCATTTTAAATTATCAGAGTTATCTATGCCACAACGCATTTATCCACAGAACCACAGAATATCTTGAGCCGGAAGAGACCCACAAGGATCATCCAGTCCAACTCCTGGTCCTGCACAGACACCCCAACAATCCCACGCCTGAGGGCGTTGTCCAAACGCTCCTGGAGTTCTGGCAGCCTTGCCGGCTGTGACCATTCCCTGGCGACCTTTTGTTGCACCCTCCCCAGGATGGCATTGCTGGAATCATAGCCGCCTGAATTACAATCTCCGCGTCCGATTTACTTCACTTTCAGGCTTCCTTTCTCCATCGAGAAGCTTGACTATCTCAGCACACTCCATGGAAATTTTCACGTATCCCTCCACGACACCGTACACTTGAGGGGATGGCAGCGTCTTGGCGACGGACACGAAGGCCTCCAGCCCTGCAAAGCCACAGCGTCACCCGGAGCGCACCGGCGCCACGTGTGGGGCCGCTCCGGGCCGGCGGCGACCCCGAGGGGCCCCGTGTGCGCCACCGCCACCAGCAGCAGCAGCACCCGTGCCACCGCCGCGCCCCCCGCGGGCCGCCTCAGCCCCCGCGCGCGCCGTTCCCGCCCTGCAGAGCCCCTCACCCACCCTCGGCGGCGGCCGCGGGGTCCCGCAGCAGCGCCTTGAAGCGGCGCCATTGAACTCGTCCCGCGGGCCACAGGCGCGCTCAGCCGCAGCCGCCCCGCTCCGCTCGCCGACCGCCCCGCTCCGCTTCCCGGCCTCCCGGCTCCGCTTCGCTTCCCGGCTGCCCCGCTCCGCTCCGCTTCCCGGCCGCCCCGCTCCGCTCCGCTTCCCGGCCATGCTGAATCCCGACCCGGCCCAGCCCCGCCCCGGAGCCGCCACCGCTCCCGCAGGAAGGGGCAGGCGGAAGGCGGGTGGGCCGGGGCGTGTCGTCTGTGGCTGCTGAGACCCAGCTGAGGGTTCTGACCTCTCTCCAGCCTTGTGCTCACCTTGGAACAGACTGGGGCTGGCTCAGGTTTCCCAGGGAAGCGGAAGCCGCTGAGGCCTGTGCAGCAGGGACCTGCTGGGATTTGCTTTTGCAAATCTGACCTGAAGTTTGTCAAACCAGCAGAAAATGCTAATCCCCGTGGGTTTTGTGGAGGAGGTATTGGTGACCCTGAGAACTAGATCAGAACCAGCTTTTGTGGTGGGAGAGTCTGAGGTCTGTAAATGCCACATTTGGTATGATCTGTGTGGCTGAGATGAAGTCACGGCCCCAGAGGCTGACGGTTTCTGGTCATTCCTGTCCCCAGCCTGCTGCTGACCCAGAGGGATCTGCTCTGCTTCCAGGCTGCCCGTGCTGGAGCACCCTGGTCCCTGCAGTGCCCAAGGCCCGAGACAGAGAGCCTGGTCCCTGCCCAAAGGGACCTTTGGCACCTTGTCAGGAATGTGGCTGCAGCCCCGGGAGCAGCTCAGAGGTGAGAACTGGGGCTGTGTTTGAGACTGGTCCACGTCAGGTCAGTGTTTATCAGAAATAATTTCAGAATAATTAGAAATTTTAGAAAAATACAGCTAAAAATCTCACCTCTCTCCCCCCTAAGTTATCCCAGTTTTTCCCAGGCAAGAGTTGTTAGGAATTCAGGCAGGGGAAATGACATCAGGGAACAGCTGAAAATTCAAAGGCAGAAAGAGAAGATCTACCAGCAAAGGGCAGGAAAGGAGAGAGGTTTCAGAAAACATTTCTGCGGTCTAATTAATAATTATTTCTGATTCCCCAGTGAGAAGAACACGAGCTCACAGCCATTCAGGCCTGCCAGTTCCCTGCAGTGAGAGCTCAGCACACATCATCCACAGAAGCAAGTCCAGCATCTGAAAGAAAAAACCAAAAAACACAAAACAGAAGAAAAAGGTGATTCATTTTGCTTTCAAGTTATTTCCAGTTCTTAAAGCTCAACCAGCATTTGCTCCTGATGTTGGTTGGGTGAATCATGAGCAGTGGGCATGGGTCATGGCACTCATTTAGCTGAAAACCTGGTGTAGTGTAGAGGGGATACAAGACCTGTTAGTGTAGGAAAATGTGAGAGGGTGTCGAGGGGAGTGAGGTGGCATTTTTGAGGGAATTGCTGAGGTAATGGAAGGGAGCCCAGCAGACAATTGCCCCGGGAAATCCGAGGCCCCTGGGGACCACAGCCAGGGCTCTCCAGGGGTAGTGGTGAGGGGTCAGCACTCGGGACTCACTGTGTCCTCCTTCCTTGGCAGCAGCCGGCGGGGATGGGAGAAGAGGCTCCGTGTGGGACGAGGCTGCAAAGAACGAGCAGAGGAGTGGCTGGAGAGGGGCAGGAGAAAGGCACCGTGGGCAAAGGGACCTCCCTGCTGTCACCAGGGCGCCCGTGGGGAACAGAACGGACGCTTGGAGGGCAAATGGAGGTGAGGAGTGGAGGGTTTGGAGCAAAATCTTCACCTCCAAGGAACAAGTAGGGGATATTTTTGAGTGAAAAGCTGAGGTCACACATCTAACCACCTTGGCCCAGGTTGTGTTTGCACCAAGTGGCACCAGAGGTGAAGGTCAAGCCAAAGCCAACCCTGCTTGACCTCTAAATTCCAGGGTAAGTTTTAAAGGCTGCCAATTGAGGGAATTGGCATATCAATTTTCATAAAAAATGAAAATCAAGAGCATTCATGAGATTCCTGGGAATCCCATCATTACCTTGTTGTCATAGAATTCATAACAGAGTGTTGAGCTCTAGATGATAACAATGCATTTCTTTATTTGGATTATTGGCTCTGTGGGATTTGGGGTTTATTTGAGGTTTATTTAAAGCCCTCATGGTGGGCCTGACACTGCTCAGGAGCTGGTAGGAGACACAGTCAGAGCTCCTGGCAGACACAGGGTGTTTTTCCCCAGAGCAGGCTGCAGAGCAATTGCCTGGGACTTGGATTGTCCCTCTGGGTGGTGTCAGTTGCTGTGATTTGTGTAATTCCCTAAGTTTGAGTCCCCAGACTTCCCAGCCCAGGGGCTGAAGCTGACACGGCAGCACCAAGTTTGTTCTCTGTGCGGTGCCCGGATTCAGGGTTCACTGTCACCTTTGCTAGTTTAGAGGAATTATACCCATGGCCCCGAATTCCCTGCTCAATTCTCGCTGCAATAACCTCCCAGTGCCTCATGGGGCCTGGATATTCCCATGCAGAGCTGCTGCTTGACTGCCAGCTGTGCCAGGAACCGGCAGAGCTTCCAAGGAAGCTCAGGGGGCTTGGGACAGGAGAGGTTTCTATTCCCTAGAACTGGCTAATTATAACCCTCATCCCCTGGGGGGTCACTTGGCAGAGTTGCCTGGAATTCAGCAGATTCCAGCCCCCTGAGCTCGGGCTCCTGTGGATATTTTAAAGCAGGAGAAGGCAGTGGCTGGACACGCTCCCGGCCCGTGCTGAGGCAGCCCCTGTGCCCACGGGAGGACATCTCTCCCTGCAGCAGCTCAGCTCCTTTCAGAGCCTCAGCAGTGGCCTCTGCAAGTTCTTTTCCCTCAGGAAAGAGATGCACAACCCTGCCTTCAGCGCACCTCCAGCGGGACCCACCTGCAAAGGCTTCCCCTCACTTCTGCACTTCCAGCTGGCTCCGTGAAAAACTCCAGACTTCATCCAAACAGAACTCCATCCCACTGAAACCTTTGATTTTCAGGCATCTCCAAGGGCTGTTGCTGGGGATTGAATTTCTGTGAGGGAAGATTGCCTTGGCTTTAATGCTGCTGCTGGATGATGTCCTCAGGCTGGAAGGGAGGGGATTTGGGGTGGCCAGGACATACCTGGCAACTGTGCAGGAGCTCCGGGAGGGCTGGCACCGGGAATTGCTGTCTGAGCCCCTCCGCAAACCCCACGTGCCACCATTCCCAGGCAATGGCAGCTGTTCCTTGAGGATCTTCTGGGCTGTTGGGGGGCCTCTGTCTGGGCTGAAGCATCTCCAGGTGCCTGTTGAGAGCAGCCCCTGGCCGAGGAGCTGCAGGCAGCCCTTCAGCCGTGTCTGTGCCAGCCCTGTCTGAGCCCCCCAGTGCCCGTCCCTGGGACGTGTGCCTGGCACCCTGCGTGCCACGGGCAGGACACTGCGGGCACAGCTCCTCCCCTGCAGAGCCCAAGGACAAGGAGGAGGTGCTGCTCGCCTTGCTGGGGCTGCCGGCCTCCTTCCTCCCTGCGTTTCCAGCCACCCGAGACACACAGAGGGAACACCAAGGAACGTTGCCGGCACAAGGGGGGCACCGAGGGCTCTCTGCAGCTCTGGGCCAGAGCAGCAGCCCCGGCCTCAGCAGCCACCATCCTTGTGGCCTGGCAACACTCACCTGCAGGAAACGCCGCTCAGCAGGTGGGACCAGCCCCGCCTCTCTGCAGAACTCTGTGGCCGTGCAGCAAAGGGAAGCCTCGGGGCTTGTCCTGCTCATTTCTGCCTGGGAAGGGACATTGCATGAGCCCTTCTACGGCTGTTGACTAAATCCTGGAAAGGGCAGGCAATGAGCGTTACGGGAAGAGTTTTGTGCTGTCGCGTTAGGTGCCAGCCAGTTCTGCCCGAGAGCCCCTGCAGGGGCTGGTGTGTAAAGCAGCTTTAGCAGAAAAAAAAAGGCATTGCAATTCCCTTTGTGGTGCCAAGGATTCCCATCCTAGGGAGATCCACCCCCGTGACTCAGAGATTGGCTCAGGTGGTTGGAGCAGAGTCCTAGTAATGACAAGGTTGTGAGTAATTCTCAAATGGTCCATTTATTTGAGAGTCAGATTTTAGGATCCCTCTCAAGCTCAGGATATCCTGTGATCCAGTAATAAAGAGGAAAAGTCTCAGCAGAGTTTTAATAAAAGAGGTTTTGCCGTGGCAGAGTGTGAGTTGCAAAGCACGGGGGAGGGAGGAGGAGCACCTCAGCCGGCAGGTGTTGGAGAAGCAGCCGGAGCAGAACCGTGCCCCGGGCCCCGGCCGAGCGGCTCCTCCCAGTCACGGTGCTCCAGCCCCGCCGGTTCCCAAGGGTGCGGCGGGTGAAGCCCCACAGGTGTGCGGACACGGGGAAGGGGGAGCCAGGCGATGCTCTCCCCTGAGGGGTGCGGTGGCTTCAGGGGTGACGGAGCGGGGGCTTTGCACACCCGCGGGGGGTACGGGCAGTACCCGCGAGATGGGGGCACCAAGAGCGGCGGGATTTAGGGGGGGGGCCGGGGGTGGGCGCGGCACTCCCCGTGCCCCGGCCGCGACCCGGCACGAGGACAGACCGCCGCCGTTCTCCCGTGCGCGGTTCCCGGCAGAGCCCCGGTTGCCTGCGGCCGCAGCAGCACCGTGCCCGGAGCCCCACGCCGGCCGCAGCCGAAGCAGGAGCGGCAGCGCCGCGCTCGGCCCCAGGGACCGTCCCGGAGCGGCTCCTGCCGCCGGTGATGGCCCCGATCCATACGTACCCTGCCGGCCGGGGGAGAGGCAGCACCGGGAGCAGCCGCTGGCTTGGGGTTCCGCACCGCGCTCCGAGCGCCGGTCCCGCCGCATCCGCAGAGGAGCATGCGCACAGGGAGCGAGGGGGCGGCGGCTCCGCCGCAATTGAGGGGCGCGGGCGGGGCGGGGCCCCGGGGGGCGGGCCCGGCCCAGCTGTGACGGGCGGGACCTGCACAGGTGCGCGGGGCCCCAGAGCGGCTGCGCGGGGCGGGGCCGCGGGGATTTAATCCACGGGGAGGGGAGCTGCGAGCCATTTGCCCCTCGGCGCTCGGAGCGGGAGGTGGCTGCCGCTCTTTCTCTCTGCCTCTTCTATACTTTTCTTTTCTGCTTTTCTTTCTCTGTACCTCTCCTTTCACCCCTCCCTTTCTCCCCTCCCCCACCCCCCACACCCTCCCCCCCCCCCCTACCCCCCCCCCCCTCTCCCCCCTAGCCCTCCCCTCCTTCCCCCCCCGGGCCCGCGGCCCCTCATCCCCCCTCTCCTTTCTCTACCCTCCCGTCCTCCCCCGGCCCTGTCACCCCCACTCCCCCTCTCTCCTCCCTCCCTTCCCTACTCCCCTCTTCTCCCTAGGTCCCCCGTCCTTCTCCCCCCCGGCCCTGTCGCCTCTCACTCCCCCTCTCTCCTCTTTCCCCCCCGCTCTCCCCCCTGGTCCACCCCTCCTTCCCCCCCTCCCCGGCCCCGTGGCCCCCCACTCCCCCTCCCTATTCCTCTACAAATGGCAGCCCTACCCTACCCTCTATCCTTCCCGTTCGCCTTTCATCTTCCTTCCCCCCAGTCCCCTCCCTGCTCCCCTTCCCTCTCCCAGTTCTCCCCCACCTGCCTTCAACCCTCCTCTTCCTTCCTCCACCGTTCCTTCCCCCCACCCCGCCTCCGCCTGCCCCTTCTCCTGCTGCCCTGCACAGCCCAACACCCCCACCTGCCCTCTGTCCTGGACTCACCCACCCCGACCCCCCCATCTGCCGCCTGTTCCCATCCTCTGTCCTCCCCTCTCTTTCTTCTCCCGCAGCCGCGGGGCTGGGGGTGCCGGACAATAAATAAAGCCCAAGGGCCGGAGCCCGGCGCCCCCTGCCCTCGCTGGAAACCCCCACACGGGGACAGCGCCGCTCGGCGCCGTGTCACCCCATTCAGTGCCCCACACCGCCGGGCCTCCGGCTTTCCCCACATCACCCTGGGATGCCCCGGCGGGGTCGGGGCTGGGGTTGTTGGGGGAATCCCTCACTGGGGGAGGGGGGTCCCGGGGTCGGGGGGCTGCGGGTTGGGGGGCTCCCTTCTTGGGGGAGGGGGACCCGGGGTGGGGGGGTTGAGGTTGGGGGGGGGCCCCTCCGAAGGGGGGGGTCCGGGGGGGGTTGGGGGGCAGGGCCCCCTCCGGAGGGGGGGGTCCCTGGGGGGGGTTGGGGAGGAGGGGGTCCCCGGGGGGCGGTCGGGGCGGGCCCCCTCCGGAGGGGGGGGTCCGGGGGAGGGGGCGGGGCGGAGGGGGGCACTTCCCCCCTCCAGTCCCCGCCTCCTCTCCCGGATCCCCGCCTCCGGACGGGGCTCGCCCCGGCCCCCTCCCCGGGACCCCCTCCCCCGGACCGGGGCCCAGGGGGGAGGGAGGGGGGCGGGTGGGGGGAGAAGCGGGGGACGTCACGTCACTCAGCAGTGCGAACAGACATGTCACCAAACAGAGAAACGGCCTCTCCCCTCCGGCCCCCCCACCCCGCCCGCCCCCCTCCCTCCCCCCGGTCCGGGGGAGGGGGGCCCGGGGAGGGGGCCGGGGCGAGCCCCGTCCGGAGGCGGGGATCCGGGAGAGGAGGCGGGGACTGGACGGGGGGGAGTGCCCCCTTCCGCCCCGCCCCCTCCCCCGGACCCCCCCCTCCGGAGGGGGCCCGCCCCGACCCCCCCCCCAGGGTCCCCCTCCTCCGGAGGGGGCCCTGCCCCCCCCAACCCCCCCCAACGACCCCCTCCTCCGGAGGGGGCCCTGTCCCCCTAACCCACCCCAGGGACCCCCTCCTAATGAGGGGGCCCCCCCAAACCTCAACCCCCCCACCCCGGGACCCCCCTCCCCCAACGAGACCCCCCCGCCCCAGCCGCAGCCCCGACCCCGCCGGGGCACCCCAGCGTGATGTGGGGAAAGCCGCAGCCCCGGCGGTGTGGGGCGCTGTATGGGGTGACAGGGCGCCGGGCGGCGCTGTCCCCGTGTGGGGGCTTCCAGCGAGGGCGGGGGGCGCCGGGCTCCGGCCATTGGGCTTTATTATCCGGCACCCCCGAGCCCCGCGGCTGCGGGAAAGAGGGAAAGGGGAGAAGCAGCAGGGGATGAGACGGGGTAGGGAGGGGAGTCGGAGTGTGGAGGGAAGCGGGAGGGGAAGGGAAAGAACGAGTGGGGGGAAAGAGAAAGGCTGGACAGAGGAGGGGGACAGGGGGAATAGAAGGAGCGGGGTAGGGAGAGAAGAGGAAGGAGCGGGGAGGGAAGAGGAAAAATAAGGGGAATAGGGGGAGGAGGAAGGGTAGACAAGGGTATAGGAGGGGAGGGCTGAAAGGTGAGGGAAAGGGGTCGGCTTTGGGGACGAGGGGGAAAGGGAGAGAAAGAAGGGGAACACGGGGTGAAAGAAGGAGGGATAGAGGGAAGGAAAAGGGAAGCCGAAGCCCGTCCTGTCCCGGGCTGCGGACCCCGGACAGCAACCACGCGCTCCAACACGCTCGCTCTGAGCAAATGGCGGCGGCGGTGACTGCGGGCGATTAAATCACCTCGGCCCCGCCCCGCGCAGGCGCCCTGAGTCCCCGCGCAGGCGCCCTGGGTCCCCGCGCACCTGTGCCCGGCCCGGGACCCTCTTCCGGGACCGCCCTCAGGAACGCCCGGGACCACCCCCGGGACCGCCCCCGGGACCGCCCGGGACCGCCCCCGGGACCGCCCTCAGGAACGCCCGGGACCGCCCTCGGGACCGCCCCCGGGACCGCCCGGGACCGCCCTCGGGACCGCCCCCGGGACCGCCCGGGACCGCCCCCGGGACCGCCCCCGGGACCGCCCGGGACCGCCCTCGGGACCGCCCGGGACCGCCCCCGGGACCCGCCCCCGGGACCGCCCGGGACCGCCCCCGGGACCCTCCCCCGGGGCCGCCCGGGACCGCCCGGGACCGCCCTCGGGACCGCCCCCGGGACAGCCCAGTACCGCCCCCGACCGCCGCCGGCACCCGCCCTGCCCTGGGGCGGAACCATCGCTCCCGGCCCCGCCCCTCAGCCCCGAGCCGAGCCGAGCTCCGAACCCACGGAGCCCGCGGCGCTGAGGCGGGGCCGGGAATGGCACCGGGAGTTCCGCTTCGGGTCCTGCCCGTGCTGGCTGCGGATCCCCAGCGGAGCCGCCTCTCTCCCGGCGGGCGGGCTGTGGGTCTCGGGGCCGGAGGAGCGGGGCAGCGTTGGGGCCGGGATCGGCACCGGGATGACCGCGGGCGGCAGGAGCCGCTCCTGCTCCGCCTGCAGCCGGCGCTGCGCTGGGCTCCTGCCGGGGCCCGGGCACGGGAGGACGGCGGCGCCGAGTTCCTGGTGCTGATTGGGACCGGCTGGGGCGCGGGGGCCCCCGTGCCGGCCCCGGGACCCCCCAAACCCCGCCGCTCCCCGCGGTGCCAGCGAATCTCTTTTCCAGCGTAGGCAGAGAATTCTTTATGAGAAAACTCAAAACTCAAAATACGGGGTCTGAGGGGAGAGATTCTGGTCTAAGTTCAAAATGCATTGGGAAAATTAAATTGGGAAAAATAAATCCGTGGAGCAGCTCATTTCCTCTCTCACATTGGCTTCTGTGTGATCGTCTGTGATCACACAGCTGCTCTGTGAGCTGCTGCTCTGGTGAGATTTTCCACCTGTGGGGCTATAATGACCTGCCAGGTTCTAAGCACCACAGAAAATAAGGGGAGAACTCCCTGGATCAGGCAGTGGAGCCTCTCAGTAGTGTCCCAAAGGGCCAGCAGTGCCAGCGAATCTCTGGCTGGAATTTGAGGGGTCCCAGCCCAGCCCCTCGGAAGCGTTCCCTGGAGCTGACACTTCCCAGCATCCCTGACCAGGGTTTGGGGGTCCCAGCACAGGCCCCATGGCACATCCCGCTGCTTCTCCAAGTCCCACTTAACCAGGATGATTTTGTGGGGGTAGGAGCACCCAAAGGCAGCAGAACTGGCCTTAACCACCTTTTGGGGATCTCTCCTCTTTCTTCGTCACCAAATCCCCACTGTCAAAACCCAGCCCGAGGCTCAGCTCCCCATCCCCTCAATCTCTCCAAGGAACTGGGCTTGGACTTCCCGATCCAGCGGGGCAGAGATGCTGTTTGTCCTTATTGTATATCCTAATGGCAGTAATTGCTTAAGAAATAATTGAAAGACATTAAAGGAATGAAGAGAAATTAAATCAGAGCTGCCAGCTCCAAGGGCTATCCAAGGGAAGCTCAAAGCCATTCTCAGTGATTTGCTTATTATTTGCTTATTTAACCAACTCAAAGTAATTAACACCACATTGATACAGCAGGATTCTTTTTAATTGAGTTATAGATAAATATTGCAGACTGTAGAAATCCTTCTAAGCCCAGAAACTCTTAGAAGAGCTATACAGGGCACAGCTGCAGAGAGAGTCTTGGGATTCAGGGGAAAAAACCCCAAAGTTCTCAGTCTTTAGCATCTTCCACGATGTCGTCACTGACAGCAGACACGGAGAGCCAGAGATTTTGCACATCCTGGTCTCACCTCAGCCTTCCAGCAGCTACAGTCTGCAAGGAGAGAGAAGAAAATGGGTCAGAATGGACAGCCTCCTTCCAGAAAACCATCATCATTCACAAAGCATTGAGCAGAGCTGTAAGACCTTCCCCAAAGGTTCCTGTCCCTGCACACTGAGGGCTCTAAGCTGAAGCACACGCCACGGGGCAGACTATGGAAAGCCCCGAAGTAAAAGCTTTCTCGGCCAATGCCATAAAACATTCCAAAATCAGGCTCCTGGGATGCGACCCTCACTTCCCTCACCTTCCAACATCCAGAATGAGGTCTATTGCTGTTGAGCAGCCTTCAAAAACTTGTCAGAGCAGAAAGTGCCTCACAAATGACACCGGAGTAATGTAAGCTCCTCTGGCAGGTATGTCAGTAACAAACTCTTTGAGTTACCTGAACAGAAAAAATAACCAGGGAAACATACTTGGTTACACACAGAATCTGACAACACAAAGAGCACGTGTGGACGTCAGAAAGGGCTCAGCTCTGATCTCACACCAATTGATCCTCTCCTTGCTACTTTCATACTCTGAAAGCTCATTCACTGTCCACACAGTAACTCTCTGCAGCCTTGCTAAGTGTCAGAGCTTTCTACCATGCTGTAAGGAAGGAATAACAGTCATTCAGAAGAAAACTAAAGGAAGCATCTTTCCCCATCTCTTTTCTAAAATAATAATAATAATAAAAAAACACAAAACAAAACAAACAAAAAATCAACCAAAAAAAACCCCCCACCAATAAACCCCCATGCATTAGAACATTGTCAAGCATTCATTCTTGCTTTACACAGTGTAAATGATGAGCACTCATCTTTCAGCCCGATTTTGCAACAGCTCCTCAAGCTGACTGACCTCAGCAAGAGTGATCAGAATCACTAAATTGTGGAGGGGACCCTAAAGCTCATCCCATTCCACCCCCTGCCCTGGGCAGGGGCACCTTCCACCCCCGTCCAGCCTGGCCTTGGGACACTGCCGGGGATCCAGAGGCAGCCACAGCTTGTCCGGGCACCCTGTGCCAGGGCCCCACCACCCTCACAGGGAAACATTTCTTCCTGATATTTAATCGAAACTTGCCTCCCTTGATCCTAGGGCCGTTCCCCTTGTCCATCGCCCCGTGTCCTTGTGAGAAATCCCTCTCCCTTAGGCCACGAGCGGCTTGTACAGAGCACCCCAAGGACGTGTTCCAGCGGCTCTCGGGAGCACACGAGCACTCCGGGCCCTTTCCCGGCCTTGTCCTCAGCGCCTTCCCCGGGAACCCCCGACTACCCCGGGGCTGTGTCCGGCCGGCACCGGCCCTCACCATCCGCACTCTCCGGGGAGCTTGGAGATCTTCCGCTCCGGGCCCCCAGGGGGACGGAGGGAGGGAGGGAGGGAGCGCGGGGACGCGGGGCTGACAGCGCTGGCACTCACCGCTCTCTCCTCAGCATTGCTCACCCAGCTCCAGGTGCCGCCCACGGGCCGCCTGCAGCCGGCGCACACGAACACCGCGGGCACGGGGGCCGCGTCCGCCCGCCGCTCTCGCTGCTGCTGCTGCCGCTCGGCCCGGCCGCCGCCCGGCTCCAGCAGCGGCAGCGAGCGCTCCAGCTCCGGGCACAGCGGCACCGTGTCCCGCCAGCCAGCCAGGGGAGCGGCAGCTGAACAGCTGAACTCAGCCATTTTCGGCTCTTCGGCTATGCTCGGCTGTTCCCGGCACACCTCGGCTATTTCCGGATGCCGTCGTTCAGATTCGGCTCTTCGGGGAAGCTCGGCTCTGTTCGGCTGTTCCCGGCACACCTCGGCTATTTCCGGATGCAGTCGTTTAGATTCGGCTCTTCGGGGAAGCTCGGCTCTGTTCGGCTGCGCTCGGTGCCGCTCGCTGCGCTGCGCTCCGCCCAGCTCAGCTCGGCTCGGCTCCCTGAGGGGCGGGGCTGAGGCACCGAGCGGGAAAGCGGCGCCGCCGGTTCGCGTTCTCCCCGCAGAGCGGCGTTTGCTCGGTGTTTCCCTGCTGGCCAGGCTGCCAGCCACCGCACGGACACGGACGGGAGCGGGGGGCGGGCAGGAGCTCGTTAGGCAGTGAGCGCAGTCGCGCTAATTAATGGGCACGAGAGCAGGCGGCTGGTTCGGCTGAGCTCGGTTCGGTGCGGTTCGGCCGAAGTCGGCTAGATACGGCTCACAGACTTCCTGATGTCAGCCCTTAGGAATTCTACATGGCACAAACTGTAGCCTCTAAAGGGCCTGGGGGGGGGGGTTAAAGAAATAAAACCTTTGACTCAAGTCTTGGTACAGAGCCGATGGCTCCTTTAGGACAACAACATTTACATGCAGAAGCAATTCCCTCATTTGCCTCTCATTTTTATTTACCCCATGCCCAAAATTCAATACCCAGCACAAGCAATGTGCAGTTCTGGTTTTCCCCTGTACAGTATTTGTACAAAGGACCTGGGCACAGCACGCAGTCGTGAGTCAATTGACTAAATCCTGGTTTACATTTCAGAGGTTCTTGTTCTGGCACTGCCTGTTTGCAGATCTGGGCTGGCATGTTCAACGACCCTCGTGGCCACATTCACGAACAATTTATCAGATTTCAGAGGTAATTCCCAGTAAAACTCACGTATAATCAATAAGCAGAAACTCCTTTGGGGTTTAGTTCCATCTCTCACCTGTCCCAAGTGGAGGGAAAAGGGGAGGGCTTTTGTCACACATCACAGCTGCAGCAAAGTCACAGTGACATAAAAATGTGACAGAAGAAGGAAAGAAAACCAGAGTCAACTTTTATATAAATATAATTAGTGAAGATGATGTAGTTCAAAGCAGAATTAACAATGAAATCAGCCATTTTCTCTTCTTGTTAACTAAGTCAGAGAAATATGGATCAACTACGTATTTCATAGAATACATACAAATAGAGAAAACGTAATTTACAAGTGTGAGTATATAATTAACGTCATACTGCGTGGTTCAAAACTTTCATTAGAAAACAATCACTGTTCATTGCACTGTGCATTAAAATAACTTCTACATAACAGCAAAAAAAGTGAAATACTCTATTTTCAAAATGGTCTTACGCCTCTTGTTCAAGACCTGTTTTCAGAGTCAAGGGGTGGTTTATATAACCTTGTTCTTTTTCAGCTGTACTGGTCAGCTGTGCTTTCAAATCATGGATTTCTTTCTGCGAAAGGAGAAGGAAGAGTTTTGAGTGCCCATGTGTAAACTACAGCTCACGGAGGTTATCAGACATGCTCTAACAGCGCAAGGCTTTCAGAAGAACCAAACGACATCCACGGCACGGATTATCCAGACTGAAGCTTTACATCTCTCTGGTGGCGTATGGAAGTGGTGTGAGACAGTGAACTCTGACACCAGTGCTGCACACGTCCGCTGCTGTGAGTTTAATCACCTAGCCTGCAAAACTACTGAAATCAGATTCCTTGGACATCATTTTAAATAAAGACATTTACTTTATTTTCATTATGATTTTACTTTACTCATCTAAATAAGAAGGACTTCATGGGCTTTTACCATATTCATCTCAATAAAAAGGACTAAAGAAACATCAGAGAAATCCAGCTCTATACAGTAGAACAGAAAGGCAATCAGCAGGGCTGTGTCTTCATCCTCAGTGCAGGGTGGGACACTGCTCTGTGTGCTGTTTCTTATGTACTTGTACACAAATTGTGATGTGTAACTTCAATATTTGTAAAAACGTGTTACCATTGCCCTACTCCAGACCTCTCTGGACTTGGAGAGCATTTTCATTTCTCTCTCCAAATTTTTCCTCTCTCTGCAAATTTTTCTGCAGTAGCCTCGAGGTCTTTCTTCAGTAAAAGTCCTCCCATTTGCCCATTTTAGAAAATGAGTGAAACTCAGTTTAGAACATGCAATGCACAGACATGGGAAAATGCACACCCGATTTCACACTACCTTCACCTCAGTTGATGCAGTTTCTTGTTAGACTTGTAAATATAAAATCATAATGAAAATAAACCTCTCTTAAGAGTAGACTTCATGTAGCCTAGGCTTCTGTGACAGAAAATGGGCCTGTGTCACAGTACAGGAGGGTTCACAGAGGCCAGAGCCAATTACCTTCCTCTAAGTAAGAAAAAAACCGGGAAAACTATATCCAGAGGGAGTGGCATTTGAATGGGCATCAACCAAGAAGGAAATAACCAAAAACCTCGACAAGGAAAACCAAAACATGGGAGACAAGAAAAATCAAAAACACAGCAGACAGCAAAGATCAAAACACAGGAGACAAGAAAAACAGTGGCAATAAAGAAGTTCTTCAAAGACAACGCTGAAATTGCGTGCGAGAAAGTTTAGCAGAAATGTTCAGGCAGACTAGATGGTGTTTGTTTATGACATTTAAGATACTCACAAAGCAAGAAGAATTTCATATGAAGATCAAATGCCATGAGATGAATAAAATGAACATTTACCAGAGTTTCCGACAGCTCTTCAAGTTGCATTCCTTTGTCATGTTTTACTTTAGTCATCTCTTCTACAGCACGTGTAATGTAACATTAATGGAACAGAAACGAAATAACTTTTCATATTTAGCAGGCAGGAGAAAGTATTTACCCTTTTTCAATACCCAGTTCTCAGAACTTGCTGGATTAAGTTCAGAAGCTGTAAAGCTGATTTATGGCTTAATCTAAATGTAGACTTCAAAAATATGATTAAGAAGGGCATTAGCAAATCTGTATCTGAGGAGAAACTAATTATTTATCTTCAATAAAATTTAGAGCCTATTATGTTTTCCCCAGTTATGGCTTCAAATAAACTATGGACTGTAAGACCAGAGTGTTCTCCAAGTATTGATGCATCTGCATTGCTCCAGCAAAAAAGTTGGAAGGTATCACATGGAAATGCTGAAAAAGGAAACCAGCTTTTCTTTTTTTCTTTTTCTTTTCCTTTTCCTCTTTTTAAAAATAGGATATTTACTACAAAAAAAAAAAGAATCTAAAAATAGAAAATGACATACATTTATAGAATTTAACAAAGACCAACGTACTAACTTCCAAATGTTTTCTACATGCACATTATTCACAATAGGGGTATTTTTTTTTTTTTTTGCAAGTACTCAACACCAAGGTCGTGTTTGGTGTGGAATTCTCACTTTGCCTCATTCTAGGCAAGCATTAACAATTCACTTTTGAACACTTCTGTGTAGATGCCCCGAACGCAGACAAAGACATGCAATTACATTTCTCATCTGTCAGATGAGATCTAGGGCCAGCAGAAAGTATTTTTATGACTGCCTAGCTCATTTTTGAGCACTTTTGCACTTGAAACTTCAAGGACAAGAAGAGAGTCTTACCACAAGCACTTTCAAAACACTGACCTTTCAACAAGCAGGTGATGTATCTGCCTGCAATACGTAAAAAATTTAACTTTTACAGTTTCGGAACACTAGGCATGAGAGTAAACAAATACAAACTTACAGAAATCTGTATTTCTTAAAGACAGAACGATGGAAGTTGGAGGGGGAAAAACTGACTTTTTACAGACCAGTAGCAACCATCACAAGTTAAAGAATAACCTACATTAAATTCTCTGCATTTAGACCACTCCAAATTTCAGCTTCACTTCTAATTGTTCCTGATTTTGTCATAGACTGCAACCTGTAAGATGGCTCTTCGAATTCAAACTCTTTAATTTACCTATTGTGCTCATTTTGCAGCAAGCTTTTCAAATTGGCAGTAGAAGACTCCAACTCCTCTGACAGGGCTGCAAGAGCAAAGCCTTCATTTTTTTACCTTCTTCCTCCCGTGCTTCCTTTTCTCCAGTGACCCGAATTAATGTTTTCACTGTAGCCTGGAATTCGGTTTCTAAGTTCTTTTGAGTAACCTTCCAAACATGGTATCGTTTCTAAACGTGTTTTTGACACTCACAGCAGCAGCTGTTTCATATCTAAAGTATCCATAATTATTTATGCAAATGCTCATCTAGTCTATTTATACTGGAAAACTGTAAGCAAGGTGTACCTCTGCCTTCCGCAGTGAAATTTTAGCCTCTTCCAGCTCTGCCCGCAGATGTTCTTGACTGCCCTGGGATTCCTTCAACATTTCTTCTTCATGTACTTCAGTAAAAAAGATGTATGTTTACATTTTTAAAAATAGGATGTTTACTACAAAAAAGCTGCTAAAAATGGAAAATTACATCCATTGATAGAATTTAACAAAGACAAATGGTACTGACAGCATATACTAGAAATACTTGGAATACAGATGGTTTAAAAACATTGAAAATCAAGTTCAGTTTCTGTTCCAAACAAAAAGGTGGCCTTCAAGGCCCCAAAATTCTGCTGCCAACCAGCAACAGAATAAAACTTATCATGACCTCGTTTCCTGTGCTTCTATAAACAATTCCATTTAAACACAGCAGGCAGAACTCTTACATTTTGTTTCTATTCAATCAGCAATCTTATTTTGTGATGTCTGCAGCTGAGCCATGATGTCTTTTATTACACCATCTTCTGGAGGGTAAGAGCTGAAACCTAGCAGAATTAAAGAAATATCCTAATAAGAGCTGAAATCTAGCCAAATTACAGAAATGTCACGATGAAGTCTGGAAAAGGGGCAGATCCTCATCTTGTACCCCAGGTACGAGAAGCAGACATACTGATGGCTGTTGTTGTTGTTGATCTTAGCCAAATAGTGATCAAGACACATGAAATAATTTTTCCAGTTCAAAAGCAAACCATGAATTCCAGTAGACTAAAGGTACTGAAGCATCACTGAACTTAGCAGAATCTGACTGAAATGCAGCTTCAGCTATTATTTTGGGGGTTTTTTATTAATAACCAGAAACATTTCTTGGCTCTTGCACTGCCCCTTTAGTCACAAATAAAGCTGTTCTATCAGATGGTGAAACTGAGCAAACCTGCTTCTCCTTCCGAGTGACTTCCAGTCTGCGTTCCTTTTCACACCTGTCCGCCACTTCTGCTGCTTCTGTCACTTTCAAGACACAGTAAAATCCACAGTTAACATTCTATCTGAAACACGCTCCAAGTTCAATACAACTGCCAGTTTAAGATTGCTTGTAATTGTAGAGCTTTACAATTGGTTTCCAAGAGTAATTGTTGTGGGAATGTTTGATTTTATAATCAAAATACCTTTTTTTTTTTGCCAGCTTTCCACAGAATTAGTCCATTACTCCATGTTTGTTACCAGAAACTAACAGAAAAAGCATGTGAAAATGAAACAGGAACACAGTAGCCTGTATGTATAGAGAAAGCATTTAGCTAAAGTTTCTGCAGCTATACAGTGCATTATTATTGCAATAATCATGGTTTAAATAAACTAATTGCATGAAATAAGTATTGATCTCTTGACAGCACTTCACAGACAACTTCGACTTTGAGTGACTGTTTGAAAAACAAGGTTCCAAATTTGGCCCAGAGGAACAGCAACAGGAGGGGCCAGGCAGTGAATACAGGCAGGGTACTAAATGAATAAAAATGAATAAAAATGAATAAAAGAGGGTCCCAGTATCTCAGTGTGGCCTGCTCACCATTCCTGCACTCCACATCTGTCTGCCCTGGCACTGCACGTGTAACCGAAGTTATGAAGTACAAAACTGTTTGAGCCAGGAGCACGAACACAACAAACAGAATTCTCACATTTGAAACTCATTTCCAGTCTGTCGTTCTCTGCTCTTCAAAAAAAGCTCTTCAAACGCCACTGTCATTCTCCAAAAACAAAATTTCAGATTTGAAGCTCAGTACTGGAAACCCTGGAGGTTCTCCAGGGGCTGCTGCCAACCTCAGCCATTCAGAGGAATCACCAAGTAGGTGAAACAGAGTCCAGAAAGATGTTCTGGCATGGACACAAACAGCATCTCAACATCAACGTGGAACTCAGCTCAGCACATCCACACAACTCACACTCCGTTGATCAAGCTAGGTCACTCACTTCTACCTTGCTGTGAAGTTCCTCATACAATTGCCTCATTTCTTCTTTTTCCTCTTCATCTATCAAAGCAAGAATGCACAAGAAATTTTTTCCTTTGGAAAAAGAATGCCAGGTGTCCAAGTCATTGTGCTTAACCAGCATAATGAATTAAAAAAGGAATTATCAGCTCCTTTCCGTGTTAAATTATTCATTACGAAGCATGGTGCCAAAAGATAAAGAACCTAGGGAAAATGTGTATTTCATCGAAACATTAAGCAAGCTCAGCTTTTCAATGTCCTTCCCAATATAATTTTTTCTGTGAAAAGTGTCATTCTGGATCAATTTCTGCAACCATATCAATTATTATGGCATTAGTGTTGTTGAATATTACTGTATCAAACTGTTAGCATTTGATAAACTGTACTGTAGGGCTCAGCAGTGAATTTCTTCCTATCAGCAGATACCAATGACCACAGAACTGTCATTATAATGTTGCGACAACACTCCGTGTCCATGTTTTCCTTCTTTCCTTTCATTTTTGTAATTGATACTATTTTTCCCTAAGAAATCAATTAAGAGAACAACTACCAGAAAAGAACAGTACATTGATACACAAGTGTTTCTAAATTAGGCTAAAAAGAAACAGACACTTCTGAAGTCTCCGGGACCGAGTTAGTAAAATTTTAATGACTATAATAACAACTCTAAATTGCACATAAAGTAAAATTCCCCAAGCAAGGACATGTTTGAAAACCTCATGAATTTAAAACTTCCTTGGCTTGTTCAGTTTCGTGAGAAGACTTCCAGTTCCTCATTATTCCTTGGGGTATAAAAAAAGACCTTTTTTCCCCACAAACGTGTGCCTGCTGCAGACAGGAAATGACAGCTCTGGAAATTTGCTAAAGAGTGCTGGGAATTTAGAGGAGATTCTACTGCCTAGAAACAGGCGTGGAGTGCCACTCGGTCTGGCTTCATATATTCACAGTATCTGGGTGGGACAGAGAACCCTCCCTGGCCTCACCAGGCTTCGCTTCGAATTTTGTGAGCCACTGAAAATTCACTGCTGATTTTAAGGGCTACATCCAGTCCATCTCAGCTGGAGAAATTTATATTCTCTCTCTATGAACAAAACAAATTCCAACCCTCTCCCCTCTGCAAAACTTTCAAACTGCCCACTAACAGAGACTCTTTCTAAGGAAACCTCCACTTACCTTTCTGACACAAGCCCCATTGTCCAGCAATACCTCCAAATCTCTTTTTTTTCTTCTT
Source organism: Phylloscopus collybita (assembly GCA_027886175.1). NCBI lineage: Eukaryota > Metazoa > Chordata > Aves > Passeriformes > Phylloscopidae > Phylloscopus > Phylloscopus collybita. The sequence continues at coordinate 3,018,907 of JAJNNQ010000139.1, read as the reverse complement.
TAACACGCTACAACCTAAATTTAAAATGAAGAAAATGTTAATGAACTTTTAAAATATTTTGGTTTTCTTACTAGTTATTACTTTTTTTTATTATAAAAACTTCAAACTTGACACTTTTTACTATAATTATTTAAAGAAAAAACGATCCCAGAAGCCCCAAACCATCGCAGAAACCCCAAAACCATCCCCAAACCCCACCCCAACAATCCCCAAAACCCGCCCCCCGGAACCCCCAAACCCCCGAACCATCCCCAAGCCCCCCGCCCCCCGCAAATATCCCCCAAAACTGCCCCCAAAACCCAGCAAGCCCCAAAACCCCATCGAACCCCCCCCAAATCCCCCCAAAGTTCCCCAAATCCGATAAAGCCCCCCAAATCCCCCCAAACCCCCCCAGCCCCTCCCCGCCGTACCCGCAGGCTGCATTTCCGGCCCCGCAGCGCCGTCACCATCACCGTCAGCAGCACCGCGGAGCGGCACCCCTGGGACCCCTCGGGACCCCCCAAAAACCCCCGGAGACCCCAAACCGCCCCCCCTCCCCACCCTGGAAACCCCAAAACTCCCCCGGAGACGCCAAAAAACCCCTGAGCCCACCCGGAAGCAGAAAACTACTCCCAACCGGCGCCCTGGTTAGGGTAGCGCGCAGGCAGCCGGTTAGATGCACCCAGGGTCCTTGCTTTTTTTCCCGCCCTTTTTACCGCCATCGTGGAAAGGTCAAGCACGTCGCGCCGAGCCACCATGCTGGGAAGGGCGTCACGTGACTTCCGCTCTCACTCGCCGCCATCTTGGTTGTGGCTGAAGCCGCTTCCGATTTAGCCGCCATATTTTTTGTGGCACCCTTAAGGCCCCCCCGGCTGAAAACAGAGACGCCTGACTCAATCGACTGCCTGAACCTGGCCGCGGAATAGCTGAGCCAACAGACCCTGCCCACACACCTGCAAACACCACGGATAATTTAATCTGGGAGGCGCTGTCATCGGGATTTTGCACAGGCAGTCAGTTAGATGCCTTCAGCAGGTCTTTAAAATTTCCCGCCCTTTTTCCCGCCATATTGGGAAGGTCAAGCACATCGGGCTGGGTAGCCGTCTTGAGAAGGACGGCACATGACTTCCGTCCTCACTTGCCGCCATCTTTGTTGTGGCTGAAGCCATTTCCGGTTGAGACGCCATCTTTTTTGTGGCACTCTTAAGGCCCTCTCCGGCTGAAAACAGAAACGCCTGACTCAATCGACTGCTTGAACCAGGCCGCGGCATAGCTGAGCCCACCGACCCTGCCCACACACCTGGAAACGCCACGGAGAATTTAATCTGGGAGGCGCTGTGGTCGGGGTTTCGCACAGGCAGTCAGTTAGACGCCTTCGGGGTCTTTGATTTTTCCCGCCCTTTTTTCAACTGGCCGCCATCTTGGTTGTGGCTGAAGCCACTTCCGGTCGATCCGCCATCTTTTTTGTAGCACCCTTATGGTCCCCCCGGCTCCAGACAGAAGTGCCTGACTAAATCCACTGTCGGAACCCCTCGGGGGCACCGCCGAGCCTCCAGCTCGTGCTCGCGCGCCTGGAAACACCCCAGAAAAATCACTCTCGGCCGGCGCTGTGGCCGGGTTTTTGCGCAGGCAGCTGGCTAGATGCCACCAGGGTCCTTGCTTTTTTCCCGCCCTTTTTGCCGCCATCTTAGAAAGGTCAAGCAGCGCCCCCAGGCTCACAGTCCGGGGCTTCCACGCGCATCGGGGTGGGCTGAGGGGGAGCGCTGCAGTACCGCGCTCTGTCCACACGGTGGCAGCACCGCGCCAGAGCTCAGCCAGGGGCTGTCACACGCCTTGGGGACGGGCACGGGGGAGCGCTGCAGTACCGCGCTCTGTCCACACGGTGGCAGCACGGGCCCAGATCTCAGCCAGGGGCTGTCACACACGTTGGGGACGGGCACGGGGGAGCGCTGCAGTACCACGCTCTGTCCACACGGTGGCAGCACGGGCCCAGATCTCAGCCAGGGGCTGTCACACGCCTTGGGGACGGGCACGGGAGAGCGCTGCACTACCGCGCTCTGTCCACACGGTGGCAGCACCGCGCCAGAGCTCAGCCCTGGGTCGGGGACAGGCAGAGAGCGGAGGCAAAAAAGGCGTCCAAACATCCCCTTCCAAACATTCTCTGAATTAAATGCCACAACAGTCTCCCAACCACAACTACGAGACCTCTGTCACCAATGAAATTCAAACCAAAAAAGTCTTTAAGTTATATTTCCAAATTTTTAACCTTTTTTTTTAATTTTTATATTGCTATTTATAATTTCTTTTATATTCCTATCTTTATTATATCTCATATAATATACGCAACATGTAATATGATATATTGTCTTTATATTATTGATATTTTTTGTTTTATATTTCTATTTTTATTATTTATATTGTTCCATTTCTGTATTTTTTTAAATTCCTGTTCATGTTTTAACCAATATTTTAAATGATATGAATTCATTAACCTATCACAGCAGAAGGACAATTAATTACAATTAAACTAGCCTGGTTTTCCAAGGGTAAAGATTTCATTTTTATTAAAATAATATTGGCATATTTTCTCTTTTTGTGTTTTTTTTGGGGGGAGGGGGGCTGTTTTCGGGGGGTTTGTTTTGTGGTGTTTTTGTTTGCTTTGGTTTGGATTTCTCTGGTAGTAAACAATGAGGTTGGGAGAGTTACAACATAAAATGCCGCCCTGGTTTTACGGCTGTCTCTGAAATCCACCTCGACACCAAGTTACTGCTGGTGATGCTGGACGTGGGTAGGATGAGCCCTGCTGTTGGGGGTTCCAAAGAAAAACACGGCACCGCCCGCGTTCAGATTTTTTAATGGAGCAGAAAAGGCAGAGGTTTTGCTGCCTGCACTCTCAACCCGATCCCGACGTCCCGTGGCCATGGGTGTCGTTCTTCAGCTCCTTTCCTGCCCACAGCCAAACTTCCAGACACTCAGGGCAAGAAAGAGTAATGGGGAAAAAAAATAAAGGAACAAAGGAAACATGAAAAAATAAAATAAAAATATATAACAAAAAAGAGAAATAAATTAAAATTTAAAAATTAATTTGAAAGTAAAATTTTAGTATAAAATTTCACTATTAAATTTTTTTAGTAAAACTATAAAAAGAAAAATAAGATAGAAAAGAAAAACAATACAAAACTAAAAGCAAAGAAAAAACCAAATAATATAAAAAAAAATTTAAAAATTAAAGAAATAAAAAACAAGAAAGTACAAAAGGAATTTAAAAAAAAAAAAACAAAATAAAAAACTAAAATAAAAACAAAATTTGGGGGAATAAATTATAAAAACATTTAAAAATACAGAAAAAGAAATAAAATAGCATGAAGAAATAAAACACAATAAAATCAATTAAATCATTAAAATCAATAAAATCATTAAAAAACCCCAAATCAAAAAGCAATAAATAAAAAAATAAACAATACATAGAATAAAAGACAAAATTAAATAAATGCAGCTCTCGCCTCGTGCCACTGCCTAACACAGCTCCGGGAGTATCCTGGATTCTGCAGGGGCAAGGAAAGCTCACTTTGGATGAACATCCAAATGCGCCAAGCCAGGAAAGACCCACCCCCATTGTGTCCAAGGAACAGCAATTAGGCTGTTTTAGGATTTAAGTTTTTATGGGATTTTAATGGGCTAGTTAAAAATGCAGTACATATAACTTTACAGAGAGATGAATTATGGTAAATAAACACTTTTAGCAAGTCGGCTGGTGCTGAACAATTGGGGTTTACCAACAGGAATTTGGTAAATCTTCTTGGAAATGTGCCCTACGACGTAGCAAAACCCCAACTAGGATGGAAAACTGGCATTTGCAATAAATACTCCCTTACTAAAATCAAAAAGAGGAAAAGCATCAAAGGAAAGGAAGGAAAAATATCTAAATCTCATCCTGCCTGGAAGACAAGCTCAGGCATTTCTAACACTGAAAACTTTTGAAACAGTTAGCAATTTCACGGTGAAAGTTCATGGAATGCTGACATAAAATCTTCTTCCTCTGCTCTGATTTTAAAGGGAAGTGAGAACTAAACACCTCAAGTTACTCCTATCCAACAATCATCTGTGTTCTGTGGGAGTAACATTGCAAAGAAACTCCAGGCGTACTTGTATCTGACATCTGAAGCTCTTAGCAGAGCTGGGAAGTTGCAATAGAACAAAAGAGCCACCACAATTGCTGGAATAACAAAATTCAACTTGGCAAACGTCAGGAACTTTATTTACAAATCCATGGAGGAGGAGGAGGAGGAGGAGGATGACACCAGGAACACACTCCAGCTGAAAGCAACGATTTATTTGGAAAAGGCGGGAAATCCAACTGACAGCCTCTGGTCACGGCCAAGCAATTCCCCAGGAGTCGGAGACAAAAGTGGGAACCTTGGACTGGGACGAGGCCTTCCACTGGCTTGGCTTCCTTGGCTCTCTCCTTCTTTGCCAACTACCTGAAGAGGAAAAAAAACCAGGAATACAGTTCCAAACCTGGGCAGGACGTCCTTGGCTCAGGCAGACTGAAGCGCAACTGCCAGGGAGCGAGGCCAGGCTGTGCGCCGGGGAGCTCCGGGAATCTGGGATCGCCCGTGGCATTCAAGGGCTGGAAAAGCACAGCCAGCTGCAGCTTTAGTGCCGGGACACAGCAAGGCCTGGCCCCAGGGGCAGCAGTTGGAGCTGGGCCTGCAGGAGAACGCCCCAAACCCAGCTTAAACCTCCAGCAGGGCACCCGGCATGCTCCAGGATGAACTCAGGTGGGAGAAACCCCCCGGATGCTCCACGTTCCTCGCTGCTGGCAGCTTTGCCAGGGCCTCCCTCAAAATTCCTACCTCACCGTGCAGCTCCCAGAAAACATGAGAGCCCGTGGAAACCATCCAGAAATGCACGGATCTCCAGTTCTTAAGAGCCAAAGCGGCAGCAAAAGGTGTCCCAACTGTCCTGCAAACCAGCAGGTCTGAGGAGACGCAGGGCTCTGTTCCACAGGGGACACAAGTGCCCCTCAGCCAGCCAAGATTCTCCCGGGCTCTTCCCTCTGCTCCCTGCCGACACGAGCAGCAGTTTTTCCCTGGGGTTCCCCTTCCCATCAAGGCAATGACTTCTGTTCTTCTCCGACTCCATGTTCAGGAAGGAAAAAAGGAATATCAGCATTACACAGACTGTCCAGAAGGCTGTGACTGAGGCAGGATCAGCTCCCAGTCCACTGCTGCTTCTGGATTTCTGGGCAGTTCCTTCCCATCCTGCCCTTCCCAGCATCATTCCCTGGGTGCCACATCCAAAGACACCTTCTCCATGCAGCTTAAAAAGCCACAGAAACCCAAAGAAAGAAGATCAAAAATCAATTCACATGTTTCTAGTCTGGGGAGAATGAGAGAGGTCTAAAATCTGTATTTATTTTAGAACAGTAGAGCCAATTTTACGGACCTTGAGTATCAGTGAAGGGCAGCAAAAGCTGATAAACTCCTTTATTAAGTTAGTAGGAGCAGAAAAACAAAGTTTTAAGATCACGTTTTGCTGCTAAAAATTAAGGAGGTGCCATGTTGGTGTTAGTGCTTTTAACATTCTGACATTAGAGGGTATTTGTACCATAAATTCCTAAAGTGTCCTAAAATGATATTATGATATCCTCCATCATTCTCCCCCAAATTATCTATCTCTCAACCATATTATCAAACACAAACAAACAAACAAAATCATTCATGTTCCTGCAAACGTCTGAATGCCACACAGGAGAAAGTGCATTTTCATTTTGAAGTAATTTTATTTTACATTTCTCCAGAGTTCCGAGCAGAGCGTCTGTATTACTGAAGGAAAACAATACAGATCAGAGAAGCTTATCAATCAGCAGTACGACGTCCCTTTCACACAGTGGGTGCACCTGTCCTCTGGATCTCCCCTACAGTCCTGGCAGTCCATCTTTGCCCTGACAGAGAAAACTGCATGGCTTAAAGGGTGCTGAGATAAAGAAGGATACATTAGGAGGGCCATGGATATAAAATAAATGAAAAGCATCTGTAAGAGTTTCTTTCCGTATACAAAATAACTTTTCTTTTGGGGTTGATTTTCATTTTTTTAAATTGACAGTCTGTACACAGATAAACCTTTCACCAGAAATCATTTAAAAATGCTGGTGTCACAAGGAAAAAGGAGCCACTAAACAACCCGTCCTGCAAACTCATAAGCCTCTCCTCGGCTGCGGGTGTCTATCTTTGGGACCAGCCCTGCCCCGGGAGTGACACTGCTGCTGATGAGTTCAGGGCCCCCAGAGCACGGAAGAACAGATCACCACTTTGCCAGCTAAACCAGTGCACCGAGCGCCCCATCCAGTCCTTTCCTGAACAGCTCCACTGAGGGTGACTCCACCACTTCCCTGGGCAGCCCTTACCACTGCCTGACCATCCTTTCCATGAAAAAATTCTTCCTAATGTCCAGCCTGAACCTCCCCCGGTGCAGCTTGAGGCTATGACCTCTCGTCCTGTTGCTCGGTACCTGAGGAAGAGGCCACTCCACAATCTGGTTACAGTGTCCTTGCAGGGAGACAACCCGCAGATTATTTGCAAGTATGTTCTAGAACACGTGGAGAACAAGTCATTCGGGCACTGCACTGAGCGTGATATTTTCATACCCCTGGCCGGCTGAGTTTCCATAGCACAAGTCAGTGATGCACTCAGTAGTCCTGTTTGCAGCTCTTCTGCCCAGGGCTGCCAGGCTCCAAAGAGCTGAATTACAGAGTACATGTCAGTGGAACTCGCACACAAGTTGAGTAACCTTGTACCAAGGAGATGCATGGTCAGGTAGGGTCATCTATAGCTTTTAGGATGTCAGATTTGTTTTGCCACCTTGCTGTACTACTCTAAAACCTAAGGCAAGAAACTTTGTTTTAAAATGAAGACTATTGCATTTCTAGTGTTCCCCCGCCATTAGTCACCATTAGAACAGAGATAGGAATTACCAGCTTGTGCTGCTTCCAAAATCTTGTACAAAAATAGATCACTATGTCCTTTGCGCAGTCTCAAAAATCTCCAGACTCTTCTTTCACCTCTCGCTTCCAACAGGTACGGTCAGGTCCCATTCCTGGCCTTGTGTTTCGGTCAAAACCACAGACAAATTAAGTTTGTATTCACTTTCCTTGGAATGGCTACTTGGAATCCGTTCTGTTCCCATTCTCATTGATTGCATTTCTTTACATTTCCTTTTTTTTTTGTCCAAAGGAAATGCATTGGCAGTGCAAACACAAAGTAGGTACAATGAGACTCCTGCCCACTTCCCCTCCCCAACGAGCAGGGGAGTGGCAGCACTCAGCACCCAGGCTTATTGCCAAATCACCCCAGCATTGCCAAAAGGCCTCCCAAGGCATTACTTGCATGCACAGGACTCCACTGTCATGTTGGGGTACACCTTCAGCACCACGTTTTTGTTTTCATCAAAGAATAAGATACTAAGAGAAGACATCTTGTCAGGCCCACAGCAAGGCTCGGGAATGCCAGGGACGACTCCAACAGCTCTCACACTGCTCTGGATGGTGGCGTGGTTGGATGGCTTCATGGCCTGAAAGAGAAAGACGTGGTAGTTACCACACCCACGCTGCCATGGATTTACGTACTCTACAATGACATTGCTTTGTTGAAGGGCCCTGTTGAGACCCCTCAGCTGAAACATCTGTAGCCAGTGGCACTGCTGAGGAACTGAGCCTCCAAGACAGCTGTACCTCATACTAAAGTAACATTTTCCTCCAGAGAAGAAGCTTCAAAGGTTTCCTAAAAAGCTAAAACTTCAAAGTTTCCTAAATTTATGAAAAGGGACACACTTGGGTTTGCTCTAGCAGATCTGAAAGCAGATCTGCCTGGTGAAGTAATTGCTTGGTCTCAAAACCAGAAACTATTAAGGTGCTCATAGAAACAAAAAAACAACACAGAAAAGAAAACCAAGTTTTACTCCGAACCCTAAAATGCTTCCCTGTATAAGAGATAGGTGAGCATGAAAAATGCATAAGACAAAGCTTTTAGCCAGGGACTTTTGGCTCGGTTTTTAGAGTTGTTCTTACACACACTCTGGGAATCAAAACAGTTCAGTGTGTACCCCAACACATGTCGCTGGGAAATACACAGAACAAGGTCATTTTGGCCAAATGTTCAAGTTGCAGTTTTGCTGCAATGACAGATGATTTGTTTCCAGGGAAAAAAGTCAGTCTCAAGGGTTAGATATGGACCTGGAAAAAGCACAGGAATAACTGAGAATTCCAGCTCTTAGTATCATTTGCACAGCACGTTAGTACATGAAGTTCAAAGTCTGCATCTAAGCTGATGGCTTTAGAGGGGACATTGGGGGCTATGGAGGGGACATTGGGGGCTCCATAGGGGACACTGGGGGCTCCATTAGGGACAACGGGGGCTCCAGAGGGGACATAGAGGGCTATGGAGGGGACATTGGGGGCTCCTTAGGAGACATTGGGGGCTCCATAGGGGACATTGAGGGCTATGGAGGGGACATTGGGAGCTCCATAGGGGACATTGGGGGCTATGGAGGGGACATTGGGGGCTCCAGAGGGGACATTGAGGGCTATGGAATGGACATTGGAGGCTACAGAGGGGACATTGGAGGCTCCATAGGGGACATTGAGGGCTATGGAGGGGACATGGTGGGCTATGGAGCGGACATTGGGGGCTCCAGAGGGGACACTGGGGGCTATGGGGGGGACATTGAGGGCTATGGAGGGGTTATTGGGGTCTATGGAGGGGACATTGGGGGCTCCAGAGGGGACATTGGGGGTTATGGAGGGGACACTAAGGGCTCTGGAGGGGACACTGGGGTCTATGGAGGGGACATTGGAACCTCCATAAGGGACATTGAGGCGTCCATACGGGACATTGAGGGCTATGGAGGACACATTGGGGACTATGGAGTTGACACTGGGGGTTACAGAGGAGACATTGAGGGCTCCAGAGGGGACATTGAGGGCTATGGAATCACACTAGCGGCTCCAGAGGGGACATTGAGGGCTAGGGAGAGGACATAGGGAGCTATGGAGGGGACATTGGGGGCTCCATAGGGGACATTGAGGGCTCCATACGGGACATTGAGGGCTACAGATGGGATATTTGGGGCTCTATAGGGGACATTAAGGGCTATGGAGGTGACACTGGGGGCTACAGAGGGGACATTGAGGGCTCCAGAGGGGACATTGATGGCTATGGAGGGGACATTGGGGGCTCCAGCGGGGACATTGGGGGCTATGGAGGGTACGTTGGGGGCTACAAAGGGGACATTGGGCGCTACATAGGGGACATTGGGGGCTCCTTAGGGGACATTGAGGGCTATGGAGGGGACATTGAGGGCTCTGGAAGGTACTTTAGGGGCTACAAAGGGGACATTCGGGCCTCCATAAGGGACATTGAGGTCTATGGAGGGGACATTGAGGGCTCCAGAGGGGACATTGGGGGCTCAAGAGGGGACACTGGGGGCTATGGAGGGTACTTTGGGGGCCATGAGGGGACATTGGGGGCTACGGGGGGGACATTGGGGGATCCAGAGGGGACATTGATGGCTCCATAGGGGACATTGAAGGCCATGGAGGGGACATTGAGGGCTCCAGAGGGGACATTGAGGGCTATGGAGGGGACATTGAGGGCTCCAGAGAGGCCATTGGGCGCTATGGAGGGGATATTGGGGGCTATGGAGGGGACATTGGGGGCTCCAGAGGGGACATTGAGGGCTGCAGACGGGACATTGAGGGCTCTAGAGGGGACATTGGGGGCTATGGAGGGGACATTGGGGGCTCCATAGGGGGCATTGAGGCCTATGGAGGGGACATTGAGGGCTATGGAGGAGACATTGGGGGCTATGGAGGGGACATTGGGGGCTCCTGAGGGGACATTGAGGGCTGCAGACGGGACATTGAGGGCTCTAGAGGGGACATTGAGGGCTATGGAGGGGACATTGGGGGCACCATAGGGGACATTGAGGGCTCTAGAGGGGACATTGGGGGCTATGGAGGGGACATTGGGGGCTCCATAGGGGACATTGAGGCCTATGGAGGGGACATTGAGGGCTATGGAGGAGACATTGGGGGCTATGGAGGGGACATTGGGGGCTCCTGAGGGGACATTAGGGGCTATGGAGGGGACACTGCAGGCTATGGAGTGGTCATTGGGGGCTAAGGAGGTGACACTGGGGGCTACAGAGGGGACATTGAGGGGTATGGAGGGGACATTGGGTGCTCGTGAGGGGACATTGGGGGCTAGAGACGGGACATTGGTGGCTCCATAGGGGACATTGGGGGCTCCAGAAGGGACATTGAGAGCTACAGACGGGACATTTGGGGCTCTGTAGGGGACATTAAGGGCTATGGAGGTGACACTGGGGGCTACAGTGGGGACATTGGAGGCTCCATAGGGGATATTGAGGGCTTTGCAGGGGACATTGAGGGCTCCAGAGGGGATATTGATGGCTATGGAGGGGACATTGGGGGCTCCTTAAGGGACATTGAGGGCTATGGAGGGGACATTGAGGGCTATGGAAGGTACTTTGGGGCCTACAAAGGGGACATTCGAGCCTCCATAGGGGACATCGAGGTCTATGGAGGGGACATTGAGGGCTCCAGAGGAGACATTGAGGGCTATGGAGGGGACATTGAGGGCTCCAGAGGGGACATTGAGGTCTATGAAGGGTAATTTGGAGGCCATGAGGGGACATTGGGGGCTACTGAGGGGACATTTGGGGAACCAGAGAGGACATTGAGGGCTCCATAGGGGACATTGAAGGCTATGGAGGGGATATTGAGGGCACCAGAGGGGATGTTGACGGCTATGGAGGGGACATTGGGGGCTCAAGAGGGGATATTTGGGATCCATAAGAGACATTGAAGGCTATGGAGGGGACATTGAAGGCTCCAGAGGGGCCATTGAGAGCAATGGAGGGGATATTGGGGGCTCAGTAGGGGACATTTAGGGCGATGGAGGCGACATTGAGGGCTATGTAGGGGACATTGGGGGCTACGGAGAGGACATTGGGGGATCCAGAGGGGACATTGAGGGCTAGGGAGAAGACATAGGGGGCTATGCAGGGGACATTGGGGGCTCCATAGTGGAAATTGCGGGCTCTAGAGGGGACATTGAGGGCTCCAGAGGGAACATTGGGGGCTTCATAGGGGACATTGAGAGCTTTGGAGGTGACACAGGGGGCTACAGAGGGGATATTGAGGGCTATGGAGGGGACATTGGGTGCTCAAGAGGGGATATTGGGGGCTCAAGAGTGGACATTGAGCGCTCCGTAGGGTACAATGAGGGCTCCAGATGGGACACTGAAGGCTCCAGAGGGGACATTGGGGACTCACGAGGGGACATTGGGGGCTCCATAGGGGACATTGAGGGCTAGGGAGGGGACATTGGGGGCTATGGAGGGGACATGGGGGGCTCCAGAGGGGACATTGGGGGCTCCATAGGGGACATTGAGGACTAGGGAGGGGACATTGGGTGCTCAGGAGGGGACATTGGGGGCTCCATAGTGGAAATTGCGGGCTCTAGAGGGGACATTGAGGGCTCCAGAGGGAACATTGGGGGCTCCATAGGGGACATTGAGAGCTATGGAGGTGACACAGGGGCTACAGAGGGGATATTGAGGGCTATGGAGGGGACATTGGGTGCTCAAGAGGGGATATTGGGGGCTCCAGAGTGGACATTGAGGGCTCCGTAGGGTACAATGAGGGCTCCAGATGGGACATTGAAGGCTCCAGAGGGGACATTGGGGACTCACGAGGGGACATTGAGGGCTCCAAAGGGGACATTGAGGGCTAGGGAGGGGACATTGGGGGCTATGGAGGGGACATGGGAGGCTCCAGAGGGGACATTGGGGGCTATGGAGGGGACATTAGGAGTTCCATAGGAGACATTGAGGGCTATGGAGGGGACATTGAGGGCTATGGAGGGGACATGGGGGGCTCCAGAGGGGACATTGGGGGCTATGGAGAGGACATTAGGGGCTCCATAGGGGACATTGGGGGCTACGGAGTGGACATTGGGGGCTGCCGAGGGGAAATTGAGGGCTATGGAGGGGACATTTTGGGTTCCAGAGGGGACATTGGGGGCTCCATAGAGGACATTGGGGGCTATGGAGGGGACATTGAGGACTATGGAGGGGTCATGGGGGGGCTGCAGAGGGGACATTGGAGGCTATGGATGTGACCCTGGGGGCTACAGAGGGGACATTGAGGGCTCCAGAGAGGACATTGAGGGCTATGGAAGGGACATTGGGGGCTCTAGAGGGTACATTGGCGACTATGGAGGGGCCATTGTGGGTTTGGATGGGCCATTAGGGGCATGGAGGGGACATTGGGGGCTTTGGAGGGGGCACTGAGGGCTATGGAGGGGACATTGGGGTCACCTGAAGGGACATTGGGGGCTATGGAGGGAACACTGAGGGCTAGCGAGGGGTCATTGTGGGCTATGGTGGGGACACTGAGGGCTGTGAAGGGGACATTGGGGGCTCCATTGGGGACTTTGGGAACTCCATATTGGACATTGTGGGCTATGGAGTGGACATTGGGGGCTCCAGAGGGGACATTGGGGGCTTTGGAGAGGACATTGGGGGCTCCATAGGGGACTTTGGGAACTCCATATTGGACATTGTGGGCTATGGAGAGGACATTGGGGGCTCCAGATGGGACATTGGGGGTTGCATAGGGGACATTAGGGGCTCTTTAGGGGACATTGCGGGCTCCAGAGGGGACATTGACGGCTCCATAGGGGACATTGCGAGCTATGGAGGGGATATTGGGGGCTCCATAAGGGACATTGGGGGCTCCATAGGGGACATTGAGGGCTATGGGTGAGATATTGTGGGCTATGGAGGGGAGATTGGGGGCTATGGAGAGGACATTGCGGGCTCCATAAGGGACATTGAGGGCTATGGTGTGAACATTGTGGCCTATGTAGGGGACATTGGGGGCGCCATAGGGGACATTGGGGACTCCATAAAAGACATCGAGGGCTTTGGAGGGGACATTGGGGGCTATGGAGGGGATATTGGCGGCTCCGTATGGGACATTGGGGCTCCATAGGGGACATTGAGGTCTATGGTGGTACATTGGGGGCTATGGAGGTGATATTGGGGGCTCCATACGAGACATGGAAGGCTATGGAGGGGACATTCGGGGCTATGGAGGAGACATTGGGGGCTCCAGAGGGGATATTGAGGGCTATGGAGGGGACTCAACTCCACATTCCTGATATCAGTTTGTAGGAGGCCTTTGGCACAACAAGAGCAGACAAACTTCCATCTGGTGGCATATTGCGTCTGGGAGATATCCTCATTTGTATGTAATTTCAGTAGTCATAAGCCCAGTGGCCAGGAGACAGCATTAATTACCAACAGTGGCCCCTTTCCATGGGAAACCAAAGCGTCCTCTCCAGATTCCTGATGTCAGTTTGTAGGAGGCCGTTGGCATTACAAGGGCAGACAAACTTTCAACTGGTGGTAGATTCCATCTGGGAGATATCCTCATTTGTATGGAATTTTCCTAGGCATAAGCCCAGTGGCAGGCACATAGCATTAGACACAAACGGGGGACCTTTTCCATGGGAAACCAAAGTCTCTACGGCACGTTCCTGATGTCAGTTTTTAGAAGGCCTTTGGCACTACGAGGGCAGACAAACTTCCATCTGGTGGGAAATTGCATTTGGGAGATATCCTCATTTGTATGGAATTTTAGAAGGCATATGCCCAGTGGCAGACAGACAGCATTAAACACGAACAGTGGGCCTTTTCCATAGGAAACAAAGTCTCTCGGCCAGGTACCGAATATCAGTTTGACGGAGGCCTTTGGCACTGCAAGAGCAGAAAAACTTCAATCTGGTGGCATATTGCATCTGGGAGATATCCTCATTTGTATGGAACTTCAGCAGTCATAACCACAGAATCAGGAAGACAGCATTAGACACGAACGGTGGTCCTTTTCCATGGGAAACCAAAGTCTCCACACCACGTTCCCGATGTCAGGTTTTAGGAGGCCGTTGGCAGTACAAGCGCAGACAAACTTCCGTCAGGTGGTTGATTGCATCGGGGAGATATCCTCATTTGTATGGAATTTCAGCAGGTAGAAGCCCAGTGGCAGGCAGACAGCATTAGACACGAACAGTGACCCTTTTCCATGGGAAAACAAATTATCCATCCTATGTTCCTGATGTTAGTTTTTAGGAGGCCTTTGGCACTACAAGGGCAGACAAACTTCCATCTGGCGGTAGATTGCACCTCGGAGATATTCCCTATTTTTATTGTATTTTAGTGGTATTTTAGTGCTCAGAAGCCCAGTGGTAGACAGACAGCATTAAACATGAACGGTGGGCCTTTTCTATAGGAAACCAAAGTCTCCAGGTGAGGTTCCGAATGTCAGTTTGAAGGAGGCCTTTGGCACTGCAAGAGCAGACAAACTTCCATCTGGTGGCATATTGCGTCTGGGAGATATCCTCATTTGTATGTAATTTCAGTAGTCATAAGCCCAGTGCCAAGGAGACAGCATTAAACACCAAGGGTGGCCCTTTTCCATGGGAAACCAAAGCGTCCTCGCCTGATTCCTAATGTCAGTTTGTCGGAGGCCGTTGTCATTACAAGGGCAGACACACTTTCAACTGGTGGTGGACTCCATCTGGGAGATATCCTCATTTGTATGGGATTTTACTAGGCATAAGCCCAGTGGCAGGCAAATAGCATTAGACACAAACGGTGGCCCATTTCCATGGGAAACCAAAGTCTCTACGGCACGTTCCTGATGTCACTTTTTAGAAGGCCTTTGGCACTACGAGGGCAGACAAACTTCCATCTGGTGGGAAATTGCATTTGGGAGATATCCTCATTTGTATGGAATTTTAGAAGGCAAATGCCCAGTGGCAGACAGACAGCATTAAACACGAACGGTGGGCCTTTTCCATAGGAAACAAAGTCTCTCGGCCAGGTAGCGGATATCAGTTTGACGGAGGCCTTTGGCACTGCAAGAGCAGAAAAACTTCACTCTGGTGGCATATTGCATCTGGGAGATATCCTCATTTGTATGGAACTTCAGCAGTCATAACCACAGAACCAGGAAGACAGCATTAGACACGAACGGTGGTCCTTTTCCATGGGAAACCAAAGTCTCCACACCACGTTCCCGATGTCAGGTTTTAGGAGGCCGTTGGCAGTACAAGCGCAGACAAACTTCCGTCAGGTGGTTGATTGCATCGGGGAGATATCCTCATTTGTATGGAATTTCAGCAGGTAGAAGCCCAGTGGCAGGCAGACAGCATTAGACACGAACGGTGACCCTTTTCCATGGGAAAACAAATTATCCATCCTATGTTCCTGATGTTAGTTTTTAGGAGGCCTTTGGCACTACAAGGGCAGACAAACTTCCATCTGGCGGTAGATTGCACCTCGGAGATATTCCCTATTTTTATTGTATTTTAGTGGTATTTTAGTGCTCAGAAGCCCAGTGGTAGACAGACAGCATTAAACATGAACGGTGGGCCTTTTCTATAGGAAACCAAAGTCTCCAGGTGAGGTTCCGAATGTCAGTTTGAAGGAGGCCTTTGGCACTGCAAGAGCAGACAAACTTCCATCTGGTGGCATATTGCGTCTGGGAGATATCCTCATTTGTATGTAATTTCAGTAGTCATAAGCCCAGTGGCAAGGAGACAGCATTAAACAGCAAGGGTGGCCCTTTTCCATGGGAAACCAAAGCGCCTTCTCCAGATTCCTGATGTCAGTTTGTAGGAGGCCGTTAGCATTACAAGGGCAGACAATCTTTTAACTGGTGGTAGATTCCATCTGGGAGATATCCTCATTCATATGGGATTTTACTAGGCATAAGCCCAGTGGCAGGCACATAGCATTAGACACAAACGGTGGCCCATTTCCATGGGAAACCAAAGTCTCCACCCCACATTCCTGATGTCAGTTTTTAGGAGGCCTTTGGCACTACAAGGGCAGACAAACTTCCACCTGGTGGTAGATTGCACCTGGGAGATATCCTCATTTGTATGGAACTTCGCAGTCATAATCACAGTGCCAGGCAGACAGCATTAGAGAGGAACGGTGGTCCTTTTCCATGGGAAACCAAATTCTCCACCCCACGTTTCTGATGTCATTTCCTAGGAGGCCTCTGGCACTACAAGAGTAGACAAACTTCCAACTGCTGGTAGATTCCATCTGGGAGATACCCTCATTTGTATGGAACTTCAGCAGTCATAACCACAGTGCCAGGCAGACAGCATTAGACAGGAACAGTGGTCCTTTTCCATGGGAAACCAAAGTCTCCACCCCAGGTTCCTGATGGCAGTTTGTAGGAGGCCTTTGGAAACACAAGGGCAGAGAAACTTTAATCTGGTGTTAGATTGCAACTGGGAGATATTCTCATATGTATGGAATTAAATGGAATTTTAGCAGGCAGAATCCCAGCGGCAGGCAGACAGAATTAGACAGGAATAGTGGCCCATTTCCATAGGAAACCAAAGTCTCCAACCTAGGTTCCTAATGTCAGTTTTTAGGAGGCCTTTGGCATAAAAAGGGTAGACAAATTTCCATCTGGTGGTAGACTGCACCTGGGAGATATCCTCATGTGTATAGAATTTTGGTGGAATTTTAGTAGTCATAAACCCAATAGCTGGCCGACAGCATTAGACACGAACGGAGGCCCATTTCCTTGGGAAACCAAAGTCTCCATCCCACGTTCCCGATATAAGTTTTTAGGAGGCCTTTGTAATTAAAAGGGTAGACAAACTTCAATCTGGTGGGAAATTGCATTTGGGAGATATCTTCATTTGTAAGGAATTTTAGTAGGCATATGCCCAGTGGCAGGCAGACAGCATTAGACTCGAACAGTGGCCCTTTTCCATGGAAAAGCAAATTATCCATCCTATGTTGCTGATGTCAGTTTGAAGGAGGCCTTTGGCACTACAAGGGCAGACAAACTTCCACCTTGTGGTAGATTGCACCTGGGAGATATCCTCATTTGTATGGAACTTTGCAGTCATAACCACAGTGCCAGGCAGACAATATTAGACAGGAACGGTGGTCCTTTTCCATGGGAAACCAAAGTCTCCACCCCAGGTTCCTGAAGTAGGTTTGTAGGAGGCCATTGGAACCACAAGGGCAGAGAAACTTATATCTGGTGTTAGATTGCACCTGGGAAGACAAATTTCCCTCTGGTGGTGTATTGCATCGGGGAGATATCCTCATTTGTATGGAATTTTACTAGGCATAAGCCCAGTGCCAGGCAGACAGCATTAGACACAAACGGTGGCCCATTTCCATGGGAAACCAAAGTCTCTTACCCAAGATCCTGATGTCAGTTTTTAAAAGGCCTTTGGCATTAAAAGGGTAGACAAACTTCCATCTGGTGGAAAATTGCATTTGGGAGATATCCTCATTTCTATGGAATTTTAGAAGTCATATGCCCACTGGCAGGCAGACAGCATTAGACACGAACGGTGGCCTTTTTCCATGGGAAAAACAAATTATCCATACTATGTTCCTGATGTCAGTTTTTACGAGGCCTTTGGCACAAGGAGGGCAAACAAACGTCCACCTGGTGGTAGATTGCATGTGTGAGATATCCTCATTTGTATGGAACTTCAGCAGTCATAACCACAGTGCCAGGCAGACAGCATTAGACAGGAACGGTGGTCCTTTTCAATGGGAAACCAAAGTCTCCGCCCCAGGTTCCTTATGTCAATTTGTAGGAAGCCTTTGGCTCTACAGGGGCAGACAAACTTCCATCTGGTGGTAGATTGCACATGGGAGACATCCTCATTTGTATGGAATTTTAGTGGAATTTTAATAGGCAGAAGCCTAGTGGCAGGCACACATCATTAGACACGAACGCTGGCCCATTTCCATGGGAAACCAAAGTTTCCAATCCAGGATCCTGATGTCAGTTTGAAGGAGGCGTTTGGCACTAGAAGGGCAGACAAAGTTCCGTCTGGTGGTTGATTGCATCGAGGAGATATCCTCATTTGTATGGAATTTCAGCAGGCAGAAGCCCAGTGGCAGGCAGACAGCATTAGACACGAACAATGGACCTTTTCCATGGGAAACCAAAGTCTCCAGCTCACGTTCCTGATGTCAGTTTGTAGGAGGCCTTTGGAACTACAAGGGCAGGCAAACTTCAAACTGGTGGTAGATTGCACCTGGGAGATATCCTCATTTGTATAGAATTTTAGTGGAATTTTAGTAGGCAGAAGTCCAGCGGCAGGCAGACAGCATTACACACGAACGCTGGCCAATATCCATGGGAAACCAAAGTCTCCAACCCAGGCTCCTCATGTCAGTTTGTAGGAGGCCTTTGGCATTAAAAGGGCAGACAAACTTTCATCTGGTGGGAAATTGCATTTGGGAGATATCCTCATATGTATGGAACTTTGGTAGGCATATGCCCACTGGCAGGCAGACAGCATTAGACACGAACGGTGGCCTCTTTCCATGGAAAAACAAAGTCTCCAGCCCACGTTCCTGATGTCAGTTTTTAGGAGACCTCTGGCACTACAGGAGGAGACAAACTTCCAACTGCTGGCATATTGCATCTGGGAGATATCCTCATTTGTGAGGTATTTCAGCAGGCATAACACCAGTGACAGGCAGACAGCATTAGACACGAACAATGGACCTTTTCCATGGGAAACCAAAGTCTCCACCTCACGTTCCTGATGTCAGTTTTTAGGAGGCCTTTGGCACTACAAGGGCAAACAAACTTCGAACTGGTGGTAGATTCCATCTGGGAGATATCCTCATTTGTGAGGAATTTCAGCAGGCGTAACCCAGTGGCAGGCAGACAGCATTAGACACGAACGGTTGCCCTTTTCCATGGAAAAACCAATTATGCATCCTATGTTCCTGATGTCAGTTTTTAGGAGGCCATTGGCGCTACACTGGCAGACAA
>JAJNNQ010000138.1:127500-148321 GCA_027886175.1 Phylloscopus collybita | reverse complement strand
ATTTCCTCCCTGGATCATTTTCCTCCTGGATCATTTTATCCTGGATCCATTTCCCGCCCTTGGACCCTGGGGGATTCGCAAATTCCCCCAAAATTCCCCCAAAATTCCCCCAAAATTCCCGCCGGCACGGCTCTCCAGGCCCGCTCTGGCCCTACAGAGCGGCCCCAAACCCCACTGGGAACTCACAGCCCCCGACCCCAAAGGCCGAGCTGAGGGATCCGGCCTCACTCCCTGTGGATCTCTCTGGATCCCTGGATCTCTCATGGATCTGTAGGTCTCTGATGGATATCTCTGGATCTCTCAGGATCTCTCAGGATCTCTCAGGATCTCAAGGATCTCTGGATCTCGGGATCTCTGATGGATCTCTCAGGATCTCAAGATCTCTGGGTCTCAGATGGATCTCTCAGAATCTCAAGGATCTCAAGGATCTCTGGGTCTCAGATGGATCCCTCAAGGATCTCTGATGGATCTCTCCGGATCTCAAGGATCTCTGGATCTCGGGGTCTCTGATGGACCTCTGGGGGATCTCTCAGGATCCCTGGGTCTCAGATGGATCTCTGGGGATCTCAAGGATCTCTGGGTCTCTGATGGATCTCTCATGGATCTCTGGGGATCTCAAGGGTCCCTGGGTCTCGGATGGATCTCTCAGGATCTCAAGGATCTCTGGATCTCGGGATCTCTGGTGGATCTCTGGGGGTCTCAAGGATCTCTGGATCTCACTGATCTCACAGATCCCACCGATCCCAGGGATCCCAGTCCCATGGGGACATCTCCGTGCAGCCCCCGCGGCGCCAACCCCAGCGGGACAACCCGGGCTCCCCTTCCCGCCTGGATTTGGGGTGGGGGGGAGGGCACCTCTGGGTGCCCCCAATCCCCCTGCCCCACCCCCAGCAACCCCCGGCAGCTGCAAAAACTCGGGGAAAAAACAAACAAACAAACAAACAAACAACAACTCTGCTGGTGTTCGGCTTTGCAGCAGCCGGGGCACAAACCCCAAAATCCCCAAAACCCCAAATCCCAAAGCCCCAAACCCCCAAATCCCCAGACCCCAAATCCCCAAACCCCAAAACCTCAAATCCCAAAACCCCGAAACCCCAAACCCCAGAACCCCAAAACCCCAAACCCCAAAACCCCAAATCCCCAAAACCCCAAATCCCGGGGCTTTCCTCGGTGCCATTCCCCCACTCCTTCCTCTCTCTCCATCCCAGCCCAGCCGGGATCCATCGGGATCCTCCGGGAAAATCCTTTCCCGTGTCCCGTGGCCCTGGGGTGGTGGCCAAGCTGCCTCCTCACCTGAGGGCACCGTGCTGCGGTCGCAGTGGCCGTCCTTGAGCAGCCGGTCCCGGATCTCCCAGCTGAACATCCCGGGGTTCTCCCGCTTGTACTCCTCGATCTTCTTCTCCACGTCGGGAGTCGCGACCTGCTTTTGTGACCAAGGGGCGCCGGGGTGTCCCCGGGAGGGGAGAGGAGCGGAGATTTCCAGGAGATTTCCAGGAGAGGAGATTTCGAGATTTCGAGGAGATTTCGAGGAGATTTCGAGGAGATTTCGAGGAGGTTTCGAGGAGAGGGGAAGGGGAAACAAAAGCGCTTTTAATTCAAAAGAAGCGCTGAGCGGCGCGGTTCAGCCCTGCCCGGCCCGGCCGAGGGGTTTGGGATGGAAAAACGAGGATTTGGGAGAGGGGAAATCAGGGAAATCAAGCCGGGAAAAGGTCCTGAGAGCCCAAAATCCTAAAATTGGGGTCTCAGGGGGTCGGGAGAGCCGGCGGGGTGGAGTTAACCCGAGCTGCGGGGAGGGGGTGCAGGGGACGCTTTTTGGGGTGTTTATGGATGTCCAGGGATTCTCAAAAAATCCCGGGACACCCAGGGATCTCCCGGTCCCGAACAATCCCGGGACTCCCAGTTCCCAAGGAATCCCGGGACACCCAGGGATTCCCGGGTGGGTCTCAAACAATTCCGGAACACCCAGGGATCCCGTGTTCCCGAACAATCCCGGGACACCCAGTTCCTGAAGAATCCCGGGACACCCAGGGATTCCCCGGTCCCAAAAAATCCCGGGACACCCAGGAATTCCCGGTTCCCAAGGAATCCCGGGACACCCAGGGATTCCCAAAGAATCCCGGGACACCCAGGAATTCCCGGTTCCCAAGGAATCCCGGGACACCCAGGGATTCCCAAAGAATCCCGGGACACCCAGGAATTCCCGGTTCCCAAGGAATCCCGGGACACCCAGGGATCCCCCGGTCCCGAACAATCCCGGGACTCCCAGGGATCTCCCGTTCCCGAACAATCCCGGGACTCCCAGGGATCTCCCGTTCCTAAACAATCCAAGGACTCTCAGGAATTCCCCGTTCCCGAACAATCCCGGTTTCCCCGCTCCCCAGGCCCGACCCGAATCGCTCGGGCGCGCAGCACTTGTTGCGCGTGGAAGCGACAAAATTTTTTAAAAAAAAGAAAAGAAAGAGAAAGAAACCGCTTTGATCCACCCAGCTCGGGCCCCGCTTCCTCCCCGCCAGAGGCCGAGAATCGCCGCTTCATTAAAACCCTTTACCCCGCAAAAAAAAACCCCCAAAAAACCCCAAAAAACCAAAGCAAACCAAAGCAAACCAAACCGACAAAAAAAAAAAAAAAAAAAAAAAAAAACACCAAAAAAACCCCCAAATAAATAATAATAATACTAAAAATACTAATACTAAAATAATACTAATACTAAAAATACTACTACTAATAATAATAATAATACTAAAAAAAAAAAAAAAAACCTTTTGGAAAACGCGCGCTGCTCTCAAAAAAAAACCAAAACACAAAAAAAACCAAAAAACAAAACCAAAAACAAAACAAAACCAAAACCAACAAAAAAACCACACCAACCCCCCCCCCCAAAAAACCCAAAAAACAAAACAAAACAAAACAAAAAACAAACAAACAAACAAAAAAGCCCAAAAAAAAAAAAACCCCAAAAAACCAGAACCCCCCGGGGATTTGGGGGGCGCGGTGCCCGCAGAGCGCTCACTCACCCTGGGCTTGCTGCCGCCGATGGCCCCGGGCCGGATGGATCCCGTCTCCTGGTAGCGGCAGAGGATTTTGGAGACGCAGCCGTGGGAGACGCGCAGCTGCCGGGAGATCACGCAGGGCCGGATGCCGTGGTGCGCCATCTCCACGATCTTGTGGCGGATGTGGTTGGGCAGCGGGCGCCCGTTGATGAAAACCCCTCCGAGCTGGTTCACCCGGCCCTGGCCCAGCGGGGTGGACACTGCCCGGGGACGGAGCGGGGAAAAGAAAAACCCGAAAAGAAAAGGAAAGAGAGAGAGAGAAAAAAAAAAAAATAGGAGAGGAAAAGTTAAAATGTGAGGGGGGGAAAATCCGGCGCGTCCCTGCCCGCGCTCCCCGCTTCTCTTCCCGGGGTTTGGAGGTTGGGAAGAAGCGGGGAAAGTGTCGGCCGTGCACTGAGCTGGGTGGTTATCCCCGGGTTTGGTTTTCCCGGTGGTTATCCCGGGGTTCGGTTATCTCGGGGTTTATCCCGGTGTCTATCCCGGGGTTTGATTAGCCCGGTGGTTATCCCGGGGTTTGGTTTATCCCGGTGTTTATCCCGGGGTTTGGTTTATCCCGGTGTTTATCCCGGGGTTTGGTTATCCCGGGGTTCGGTTATCTCGGGGTTTATCCCGGTGGTTATCCCGGGGTTCGGTTATCCCTGGGTTTTTCCCGGTGTATCCCGGGGTTTGGTTTTTCCCGGTGTCTATCCCGGTGTTTGGTTACCCCGGTGGTTCTCCCGGGGCTTGGTTTATCCCGAGGTTTATCCCGGTGTTCGGTTATCGCGGGGTTCGGTTATCCCGGTGCCTATCCCGGTTTTTGGCTATCCCGGGGTTCGGTTTTTCCCGGGGTTCGGTTATCCCGGTGCCTATCCCGGTTTTTGGCTATCCCGGGGTTCGGTTTTTCCCGGGGTTCGGTTATCCCGGTGCCTATCCCGGTTTTTGGCTATCCCGGGGTTCGGTTTATCCCGCCGGCACCCGGGAGAGTTTTGGGTTTTTTTCCGTGAAAAGCGCGAAAATAAAAAAATCTCCCCCGTCCCCCGGAGCCGCTCGCCCATCCCGGTGCGTCCATCCCTGGAAATCTGTCTGTGCCCGGGAATCTGTCCATCCCTGGGAATCTGTCCCTCCCTGGAAATCTGTCCGTCCCCGGGAATCTGTCCATTCCTGGAAATCTGTCCGTCCCCGGGAATCTGTCCGTCCCCGGGAATCTGTCCATCCCCGGGAATCTGTCCGTCCCCGGGAATCTGTCCATCCCTGGGAATCTGTCCCTCCCTGGAAATCTGTCCGTCCCGGGAATCTGTCCATCCCTGGGAATCTGTCCCTCCCTGGAAATCTGTCCTTCCCTGGAAATCTGTCCATCCCTGGGAATCTGTCCCTCCCTGGAAATCTGTCCCTCCCTGGGAATCTGTCCTTCCCTGGAAATCTGTCCGTCCCCGGGAATCTGTCCGTGCCCGGGAATCTGTCCATCCCCGGGAATCTGTCCGTGCCCGGGAATCTGTCCATCCCATGGAATCTGTCCGTCCCCGGGAATCTGTCCATCCCCGGGAATCTGTCCGTGCCCGGGAATCTGTCCATCCCATGGAATCTGTCCGTCCCCGGGAATCTGTCCGTCCCCGGGAATCTGTCCCTCCCTGGAAATCTCCGTCCGGATTTGGGATTTCCCCCCTCGCTCCCAAACCATCCCCGGCCCCTTTTCCCCAAACCCTCGCCACAAAACCTTCCCCCCCCCAAAAAAACTTCCCCCCCAAAAAAATTCACCCCGCGCTCCTCGCCTCCATCCCCCGAGCTCCGCTTATCGAACAAACTTTGGGAAATCACCTCGGGGCGCTTTTTTTGGGGTTTTTTTGGGTTTTTTTTTTTTTTTTGGCCGGGTTTGGAGGAGCCAGGGGCGGCTTCACCGCCCCGCGGCCGCCGCCGCCTCGGTGGGGAGGGGGAAGCAGCAGCAGCGGCGGCGGCTCCTCCGCGCCTCCCCCCCTCCCCAATTTTATCGAACACCTCGCCGGGCAGATCTGGCAGATTAATACGATTTCACAGGCTGGAAATTAAACCGAAAAAAAAAAAAAATTGGAGAGGAGGGGAGGAAAGAGGGGAAAGGCGGGAGGGGGAGGACAGAACTCAGCTGGGTAATTTGCGCCGGGCTGGAGGGGGGCGAGCGCCAGGCGAGGCGAGGGGGGCGGAATTTTTATTCTTCTCCTTTTCTTTCCTTTAAATAAATATATATATAATTTTTTTTTCCCCTTTTCCCCCCCTCCACGCTCTCTCTCTCTCTCTCGCTACAAAGAAAAGTCGATTCCAGAAATCGCCCGGGCGATTTAGCCAGAATCATGCACCGCTAATTCCGAGTCACTTTGGCCGCCGCTCCCTGGATGTATCATTATCGACAGATAACACTCGAGTGGCCAATTTTACATTCAAGAGCCGCTAAAAGCGCCGGCCGCTCTCTCCTTTCATTATTCCCAGTCATGTTGTGCAAATATTGTTGTAATCCTTTGATCCTTTCCCTTGCCGTCTGTTTTACTTCATTTGCTACAGAAAAGCACTTCAGCAAATCCCCGCGCCCTGTGTGTTTTGCAGCCTCGCGCGGGTTTTTTTTTTTTTCTTTTTCTTTTTCTTTTTTGTGGGTTTTTGGTTTTTTTTTTTTTTTTTCTTTTCTCTCTCTCTCGCCGCCGCCTCCGCCGTTCGCCACTTGAGCACGGGCGGGATGAAATTTTCTCCGCTTTTTAATAAATGCGGCCAGAGGGGTCCAGGCGAGAAATTTGCCTTTTTTTTTTTTTTTTTTTTCCCTTCCTTCCTTTCTTTCTTTTTTTTTTCTTTTTTTTTTTTTTCCCTGATTTTTTTTTTTTTTAATATTTTCGGGGGAGGGGGGTTTTTTGGAATTATCGCCCCGCGCGACAAAGGCACGGCGGAAAAGGGAAGGACGGGTGACAACTCGGCGAGGTGACAGCTCGCAAGGACGAGCCCGGCTTCCCGCTGCTGCTCCAGGAGCACCCAACCCCCCCCGGATAAAGGTTTTTATTCTTATTTTATTTTTTTTCCCTTCCTCCTTCTCTCTTTCTCTCTCTCTGCGAAAAGTTCAATCCCCATCGGGTTTGGTTGGGTTTTTTTTTTTTTTTTTGTTTTGTTGGTTTATTTTATTTTATTTTTTTTTCCCGAGCCCCCCCGGTTTTGACGCGGAGGTGAAATTGTCGGGACGTTAAAAAAAAAAAACCAACCCGTCCAAAAAAAAAAAAAAAAAAAACAAAAAACCAAAAACCAAAAAAAAACCCAAACAAAAACCCAACAAAATAAACCTCAAAAACCCCAAAACGGGAGCAGCTGCCCCCCGCCCCATAAAAAAATCCCGTGAGATGCCCGGGAGGACGCGAATCCCGAGGATTGGCGGGGAGCGCGGCGGGAAGGGGCTGGGTAGGGGCGAGAAGTTGGGAGAATTTCGGGAACCCCCCCAGCCCAGGAGCGGAGCTCAGCCGCCGGGTGATTCCAGAGGGAGGGAGCGGAGCTTTTCCTCACCTAAAACCCCCCCAGTTAATTCCAGAGGGAGGGAGCGGCGCTTTTCCTCACCTAAAACCCCCCCAGTTAATTCCAGAGGGAGGGAGCGGCGCTTTTCCTCACCTAAAACCCCCCCCAGTTAATTCCAGAGGGAGGGAGCGGCGCTTTTCCTCACCTAAAACCCCCCCAGTTAATTCCAGAAGGAGGGAGCGGCGCTTTTCCACACCTAAGAGCCCCCCCAGTTAATTCCAGAGGGAAGGAGCGGCGCTTTTTCTCAGCTAAACCCTCCCCCTGAGCGATTCCAGAGGGATGGAGCGGCGCTTTTCCATCTGCTAAACCCCCCCCAGTTAATTCCGGAGGGAAGGAGCAGCGCCCTAAAGCCTCCCTCCCACCCGGGAATTCCAGAGGGAAGGAGCTGCCCTTTTCCAGACCTAAGAGCCCCCCCTCAGTTAATCCCAGAGGGAAGGAGCTGCGCTTTTCCTTTTTTTTTCCACACCTAAGAGCCCCCCCCCCCCCCCCCCCCCAGGTAATTCCGGGGGGAAGGAGCTGCGCTTTTCCCGGGATTTCCAGACCTAAACGCCCCCCTGCCCTCGGTAATTCCAGAGGGAAGGAGCTGCGCTTTTCCTTTTCCACACCTAAGAGCCCCCCACCCCAGGCAATTCCAGCGGGATCCAGCCGCTCCTTTCCCAAGATTTCCAGAACTAAATCCCCCCCCCCCCCCCCCTCCGAGCCCCGAGTGATTCCAGCGGGATGCAGCGGCTCCTTTTCCCGGGATTCCCAGACTTAAAGCCCCCCCACCCCAGATAATTCCAGAGGCAAGGAGCTGCGCTTTTCCCGGGATTTCCAGACCTAAACCTCCCCTCGGTGATTCCAGCGGGATGCAGCGGAGCTTTTTCCCAAGATTCCCGGACCTAAACCCCCCCTACACCCCGAGTGATTCCAGCGGGATGCAGCGGCTCCTTTCCCGGGATTCCCAGAACTAAATCCCCACCCAGACAATTCCAGCGGGTTGCAGCGGCTCTTTCCCCGGGATTTCCAGACCTGAACCCCCCCCTCGGTAATTCCAGAGGGAAGGAGCTGCGCTTTTCCCGGGATTTCCAGACCTAAACCTCCCCCGAGCCCCGAGTGATTCCAGCGGGATGCAGCTGCTCCTTTCCCCGGATTCCCAGAACTAAATCCCCCCCCCCCCCCCGACAATTCCAGTGGGATTCAGCGGCTGCTTTCCCGGGATTTCCAGACCTAAAGCCCCCCCTACACCTCGAGTGATTCCAGCGGGATCCAGCGGCTCTTTCCCCGGATTCCCAGACCTAACCCTCCACCCCCAGACAATTCCAGCGGGATCCAGCGGCTCTTTCCCCGGATTCCCAGACCTAACCCTCCACCCCCAGACAATTCCAGCGGGTTGCAGCGGAGCTTTTCCCAAGATTTCCAGACCTAAACCCTCCCCGAGCCCCGAGTGATTCCAGCGGGATGCAGCGGCTCCTCTCCCCGGATTCACAGAACTAAATCCACCCCAGACAATTCCACCGGGATGCAGCGGAGCTTTTCCCAAGATTTCCAGACCTAAAGCCCCCCCAGACAATTCCAGGGGGACACAGCGGCTCTTTCCCCGGGATTCCCAGACCTGAACCCCCCCACACCCCGAGTGATTCCAGCGGGTTTGCAGCGGAGCTTTTCCCGGGATTTCCAGACCTAAACCCTCCCCGAGCCCCGAGCGATTCCAGCGGGATACAGCGGCTCCTTTCCCGGGATTTCCAGACCTAAACCCTCCCCGAGCCCCGAGCGATTCCAGCGGGATACAGCGGCTCCTTTCCCGGGATTTCCAGACCTAAACCCTCCCTACACCCCGAGCGATTCCAGGGGGATGCAGCGGCTCCTTTCCCGGATTCCCAGACCTGAACCCCCCATCCCAGAGAATTCCAGCGGGATGCAGCGGCTCCTTTCCCCAAGATTCCCAGACCTGAACCCCCCAGACAATTCCAGGGGGATGCAGCGGAGCTTTCCCCAAGATTCCCAGACTTGAACCCCCCAGACAATTCCAGGGGGATGCAGCGGAGCTTTCCCCAAGATTCCCAGACCTGAACCCCCCACCCCAGACAATTCCAGGGGGATGCAGCGGAGCTTTCCCCAAGATTCCCAGACCTGAACCCCCCACCCCAGACAATTCCAGCGGGATGCAGCGGAGCTTTCCCCAAGATTCCCAGACCTGAACCCCCCACCCCAGACAATTCCAGCGGGATGCAGCGGCTCCTTTTCCCGGGATTCCCGGCCCTACCTTCCAGCGGGAAGCCGGTGCGGGGGTAGTTCTGCCCCGGCGCCGGGCGCATCATCCGCGGCACCGTCCCGGGCAGCGCTGCCATGGTCGGGGGGCTCCGGTGCCAACCGGGGGCTGGGGCTGGGGGGGAACACCGGGCACCACCGGGGCTGAGCGCGGCTGCGGGGCTTCCGAGCTTCCCAGCCCTGCCAGCGGCTGCAAGAGAAGGGAGAAGTCTGGGCTCCGAAGGCCGAAAACAAAACAAACAAAAAAAAAATTGAAATATAACAAGAATGGTAATGATAATTAAAAAAAAAAAAAAAAAAAAAAAAAAAAAAAAAAAAAAAAAGGGCGAAGAGAAGAAATAAAAAAAAATCCTGCCAGGCTGGGGATGAGAAAGGGGATAAAGGGGAAAAGCGGGGAATCACCCACCGGAGGAGAAATTCCCGGGAAAGTTTTTTGGGGTTTGTTGGTTTTTTGTTTTTTTGTTTTTTTTTTTGGTCGGGGCTGCTGCGTCCCGAGCGGCCGCTCCGCTGGAATGTCACCCGGGGAGAGAGCGGGCACGGCCAAAGTTGCCTTGGGAGCTGGGCTGGGCTTGGGGCTGGGCTGGGCTTGGGGTTGGGCTTGGGGTTGGGCTGGGTTTGGGGTTGGGTTTGGGGTTGGGCTGGGCTTGGGGATGGGCTGGGCTCGGGGCCGGTTTGGGGTTGGGCTCCGTTTGGGGCTGGGCTGGGCTTGGGGTTGGGCTCGGGGCCGGTTTGGGGTTGATTTAGGGCCGGTTTGGGGCTGGGCTCAGAGCTGCTTTAGGGCTGGGCTCGGGGCCGGTTTGGGGCTGGGCTCAGGGGTTCTTTGGGGTCGGTTTAGGGCCGGTTTGGGGCTGGGCTCGGGGCTGCTTTTAGGGTCGGTTTAGGGGCCGTTAGGGGCCGGTTTAGGGCCGGTTTGGGGTCGGTTTAGGGCCGGTTTGGGGCTGGGCTCAGAGCTGCTTTAGGGCTGGGCTCGGGGCTGCTTTTAGGGTCGGTTTAGGGCCGGTTTGGGGCTGGGCTCGGGGTCGGTTTGGGGCTGGGCTCAGGGGTGCTTTGGGCGTCGGTTTGCGGTCGGTTTGGGGCTGGGCTCAGAGCCGATTTGGGGTCGGTTTAGGGCCGGTTTGGGGCTGGGCTCAGGGCTGCTTTAGGGTCGGTTCAGAGCCGGTTCGGGGTCGATTTAGGGTCGGTTTAGGGGGGGTTTGGGGCCGGTTTAGGGCCGGTTTGGAGCTGGGCTCAGGGGTGCTTTGGGGTCGGTTTAGGGCCGGTTTGGGGTTGGTTTAGGGGCCGATTTGGGGCTGGGCTCTGTTCGGGGCCGGTTTGGGGCTGGGCTCAGGGGTGCTTTGGGGTCGGTTTAGGGCCGGTTTGGGGTTGGTTTAGGGGCCGATTTGGGGCTGGGCTCTGTTCGGGGCCGGTTTAGGGCTGGGCTCAGAGCTGCTTTAGGGCCGGTTTAGGGCCGGTTTTGGGTCGGTTCGGGGTCGGTTCGGAGCCGGTTCGGGGTTGGTTTAGGACCGGTTTGGGGTTGGGTTGGTTTAGGGCCGGTTTGGGGTCGGTTCAGAACCAGTTCGGGGTTGGTTTAGGGCCGGTTTGGGGTCGGTTCAGAGCCAGTTCGGGGTCGGTTTAGGGCCGGTTTGGGGTCGGTTTAGGGCCGGTTTAGGGTCGGTTTAGGGCCGGCTCGGGGTTGGTTTAGGACCGGTTTGGGGTTGGGTTGGTTTAGGGCCGATTTGGGGTCGGTTTAGGGCGAGTTTAGGGCCGGTTCGGGGCCGGTTTAGGGCCGGCTCGGGGGGCAGAGCGGGGGCTCAGCCGCGGGCTGGCTCGGTGCGCTGCGCTTCTCCCGCCTCGCGGCGCGGCTGTGGCAGCGCTGGAGGGAGGAGGAGGAGGAGGAGGAGGAGGAGGAGGAGGAAGGCGCTGGAAGTTGCTCCGGCGGGGAATTTGGGGCGCTGGGGCGGCCGGGGGGGCTCTGATGGGCTCCGGCTCCGTTCTTTGATGGGGAGGGGGCTCCGCGGCACCGATGGCAGCGGAGCCCCGCGCTCCTTCCCTGAGCGGTGTTTTGGGTTTTTGTTTTTTTTTGGTTTTTTTTTTTTTTTTTTTTTTTTTTTTTTTTTTTTTTTTTTTTTTTTTGTTGGGTTTTTGGGGTTTTTTGGGGATGTTTTTAGTCATTCTCAGGCTCCTGATGGAAAAGCTGGGACGCTGCTCCTGGGGCGGCTGGAAAAGGTTGAGGGGTGAAGCAGAGCAGGGGAAACTTGGGATTTGAGGGGTTGTGGTTGTTCGGTTTTTTTTTTCTTTTTTTTTTTTTCTTTTTTTTTACCTCTTTTTTTCCTCTTTTTTTCTTTTTTTTTCCTTTTTTCCTTTTTTCCTTTTTTTTTCTTTTTTTTTTCTTTTCTTTTTTTTTTCTTTTTCCTTTTTTTTTTCTTTTTTTTGGGGGGGGTCGGGTGTTGTTTATTTTTTTTATTTTATTTTCCCCCTAAGTGGCTTCCAGGAGGGGGAAAAGGCAGGCGGGGCAATGGGCTGAGCCCGGCTCGAGGTGCGGGGTGGATTGAAAAAAAAAAGAAAAATAAAATAAAGTTTAAAAATTAAAAAAAAAAATTTAAAAAAATTAAAATAGGAGATAAAACTGCTTTAAAAAATGAAAAAAAAAAAACAACTTAAAAACGAATGAAAAATTTCAAACGGACCGGGAATTAAAAGGAAGGAAAAATGAAAGCAGAGAACAAAGTTAAAATTAAAAAAAAAAATAATTAAAAAGAAATGGACGGTGAAAAGTTTTAAAAAAATCAAATTAAATGAGAAAAAAAAGAAATAATTTTTTTAAAAAAATTAATTAATTAATTAATTAAGCCCCCCTCCCCCAGGTGCCCCCACCCCTCCGGAGGGGGGCGGGGCTCATCCCGACCCCCCCCTCCCCTCTCCCTGGCCGCTTTCCCCCCCAACCCAAATACCTCCCTCATTAATTAACAACCTCCTTTAATTACGGGGCGGGCTGGGGGGGGCCGGTCCGGGGGGTGGAGAATTCCCGATTTTTTTTTTTTCCCCTCCTCCTTCCCCCCCCACCCCCACCCCCCAAAAAAAACCCAAAAAAAGCTCGGGGAGCTTTGGGAATGAGCGCCCAGCGGGACGTGACGCCGGCGCCGGCGCCGCCTTTTGTTCGCAGCTGGAAAAGGGACTCGGCCCCGCCGCCTCCGCAGCCCCCTCCCCAAAAAACCCCCTCCGGGAGGGGCCCGACCCCAAACGCGCTCCCCAAATCCCGTCCTGGCCCCCCCCTCCCTCCCAGCCCGTCCCGCTCCTGCCTTTGGGGTTTGCTGTGGGGTTCCGAGCCCGGCCTGGGGCTCGCTGCTCGCTCAGCCTCTGCCCTCCAGCTCGGCCTAAAGCCGCGCCTAAAGCTGCGGGCTCGGGGCTTTGCCGCCTTCCCACCCAGCCCGATCCCCCTTTCCATGAACCCCGATCCCTTTTCTCCCTTTCCATGAACCCCGATCCCCCTTTCCATGAACCCCGATCCCCTTTTCTCCCTTCCCATGAACCCCGATCCCCCTTTCCATGAACCCCGATCCCTTTTCTCCCTTCCCATGAACCCCGATCCCTTTTCCATGAACCCCGATCCCCCTTTTCCATGAACCCCGATCCCCTTTTCTCCCTTCCCATGAACCCAAATCCCCCTTCCCACCTACTCCAATCCCCCTTTCCACCCATCCCTATTTCCCTTTTCCCCCTTTCCATCCCCCCTGATCCCCCTTTTCCGCCTTTCCATGAACCCCGATCCCCTTTTCTCCCTTTCCATGAACCCAAATCCCCCTTCCCACCCATCCCAATCCCTCTTTCCATGAATCCCAATCCCTCTTTTCCGCCTTCCCATGAACCCAAATCCCCCTTCCCACCCACCCCGATCCTCCTTTTCCGCCTTTCCATGAACCCCCATCCCATTTTTCTCCCTCTCCACCCACCCCAATCCCCCTTTTCTGCCTTCCCATCCAGCCCGATCCCTTTTTCCCCCTTTCCATCCCCCCGATCCCCTTTTTCCTCCTTTCCATGAACCCAAATCCCCCTTTCCCCCCTTCCCACCCATCCCAATCCCCCTTTTCTCCCTTTCCAGGAGTCCCCATCCCCCTTTTCCTCCTCTCCAACCACCCCAATCCCCCTTTTCCCCCTTTCCACCCCCCTGATGCTCTTCCTCCTCTTTCTCCTCTTTCCACCCCCCCGATCCCCTTTTGTCCCTTTCCATGAACCCCAAATCCCCCTTTTCCCCCTTCCCACCCATCCCAATTCCCCCTTTTCTCCCTCTCCACCCACCTCGATCCCCCTTCCCACCCATCCCACCCATCCCCATTCCCCTTTTCCGCCTTTCCATGAACCCAAATCCCCCTTCCCACCCACCCCAATCCCCCTTCCTATGAACCCAAATCCTCTTTTCCCCCTTCCCACCCACCCCGATCCCCTTTTCCCCCTTTCCGTGGACCCAAATCCCCCTTTTCCCCCTTCCCACCCACCCCAATCCCCTTTTCCCCCTTTCCCTGGACCCAAATCCCCCTTTTCCCCCTTCCCACCCACCCCAATCCCCCTTTTCCTCTTTTCCATCCACCCCAATCCCCCTTTTTCCACCTCTCGATCCATCCCGACCCCCTTTCCATGAACCCCTATCCCCCATTTCCACCTTTCCATCCTCAAATCCACCCCAATCCCCCTTTTCCCCCTTTCCATCCCCCCGATCCCACTTTTTCCCCTTCCCATGAACCCAAATCCCCCTTTTCCTCCTTCCCACCCACCCCAATCCCCCTTTTCCCCCTTTCCATCCCCCCGATCCCCCTTTTCCTCTTTTCCACCCACCCCAATCCCCCTTTTTCCTCCTTCCCACCCACCCCAATCCCCCTTTTCCTCTTTTCCACCCACCCCAATCCCCCTTTTCCTCTTTTCCATCCACCCCAATCCCCCTTTTCCCCCTTTCCATCCCCCCGATCCCACTTTTTCCCCTTCCCATGAACCCAAATCCCCCTTTTCCCCCTTCCCACCCACCCCAATCCCCCTTTTCCCCCTTCCCACCCACCCCAATCCCCCTTTTCCTCTTTTCCACCCACCCCAATCCCCCTTTTTCCTCCTTCCCATCCACCCCAATCCCCCTCTAAAATAAAAATTTAAAAAACCCCCTGGATGATACGGGGGAGAGGAAAACAAAACAAAAACAAAAACAAAAACAAAACCCCCCCCCGAAAAATAAAAAAGAAAAAAGAAAATAAGATGAAAGAAAAAAGAAAAAAGAAAATAAGAAAAAATAAGAAAAAAGAAAAAAAAAGAAAAAAGAAGAAAAAAAGAAAAAAGAAAAAAAAAGAAAAAAGAAGAAACAAAGAAAAAAAAAGGAAGAAAAAAAGAAAAAAGAAACAAAGAAAAAAGAAAAAAATAAGAAAAAAAAAAGAAAAATAAAGAAAAAAGAAGAAAAAAAAACCAAAGAAAAAAGAAAAAAAGGAAAAGAAGAAAAAAAGAAAAAAAAAGAAAAAAGAAGAAAAAAGAAAAAAGAAGAAACAAAGAAAAAAGAAAAAAAAAGAAAAAAAAAAGAAGAAAAAAAAGAAAAAAGAAGAAAAAAAGAAAAAAGAAGAAAAAAAGAAAAAAGAAAAAAAAGAAAAAATAAGAAAAAAAAGAAAAAAGAAGAAACAAAGAAAAAAGAAAAAAAGAAAAAAGAAAAAAAAGAAAAAATAAGAAAAAAAAGAAAAAAGAAGAAACAAAGAAAAAAGAAAAAAAGAAAAAAGAAAAAAGAAGAAAAAAAGAAAAAAGAAGAAAAAAAGAAAAAAGAAGAAACAAAGAAAAAAGAAAAAAAGAAAAAAGAAAAAAAAGAAAAAATAAGAAAAAAAAGAAAAAAGAAGAAACAAAGAACAAAGAAAAAAAAGAAAAAAGAAAAAAGAAGAAAAAAAAGAAAAAAGAAGAAAAAAGAAAAAAGAAGAAAAAAAAGAAAAAAGAAGAAAAAAGAAAAAAGAAGAAAAAAGAAAAAAAAAAAGAAAAAAGAAAAAAGAAGAAAAAAAGAAAAAAGAAGAAAAAAAGAAAAAAGAAAAAAGAAGAAAAAAGAAAAAAAGAAAAATGAAGAAAAAAAAAGGAAAAAAAAAAGAAAAAAAAAGAAAAAAAAAAAAAAAAAGAAAAAAAAAAAAAAGGCAAAAAAAGCGCCGTTTTCAAATTCTCCCCGAGGTGTCAAGTTGCGCCCCGAACTCTGAGCCCGGCTCAAGGCGAGACTCAGAAAAAGGAAAATAAATCTCACTCCTCCTCCTCCTCCCCAAAAAAAAGCCCCTCAGACTCCAATTGGCGGAGTTTTCGGGGCGGGGGGCGGGAAAGCCGCGGCCGCGCATTCCTGCCGCGGTAATTGAATTATCGAATTATTTTTGCCGGGATGGCAAAAAAAAAAAAAAAAAAAACAAAAAACAGGAGGGGGAAGGAGCCTGGGAATAAAGCTGGAAATGAAATATTTCTGTTCTAGCTCGGGGGGGGGGAAGGTGAAACCCGGCCGGGGTCACCTCGGCCGGCGGCGGGAAAATCCCAAAATCCCAAAATCCCGCGCTGCAAACGCCGCCCTGGTGCTGCCGCCTGAAATTGGGGGGAGATTCGGTCATTTCAGGGGTAAAAAGGGAATTTAAAAAAATAAAATAAAATTCACTTTATCCTGCAGCTCCGGGCAGTGGCCACGTAAAGAACTCAATTTATTATTATTGTTGTTGTTATTATTACTATTATTATTATTATCATCATCATCATCATTATTACCGTTACCATTATCATGATCGTATATATTTATCGTATATTTATCATATATTTATATATCATATTTATATGTGATATTTATATTTATTTTTTATTTATATTATCATTATTATTTATATTATTTACTTATTTATTATATTTTATTATATTGTTTATATTTATATTATATATACACAATATTTACATATCATATATGTTATATATTATATATTATATATATTATATATTTCTTATGTATTTATTATTTTATATATTTATTTACTACCATTATCATCATAATTACCATTATAATAATATTATTGTTGTCATTATCATTATCTCTTTATTATATATTTATTATTATCTATATAATATTATCATCATCATAATTATTATCTATTATTATTATAATCATAATTATAATTATCATTATATACTACTACTACTACTATTTATTATTATTATTATTATTATTATTATTATTATTATTATTATTATTATTATTATTAGGCTGCACCCCCGGGGTTTGTCCGGGCTGGGGGGTCAGGGGGTGACAGGGATGTCCCCACCATCACCCCCCAAAAATCCTCTTCCAGGAGGGTTCACCTGCGCCAAACCCTTTTTTTTGGAGGGGAGGGGGGTGGGTTAAATTTAAATTTTTTCCTTAAAAAAAAAAAAAATTAAAATTTTAAATTTTTTTAAATTTTTAAATTTTTTTTATTTTTTTTATTTTTAATTTTTAAAATTTTTTTAATTTTTAAATTTTTTTAAAAAAATTTAAAATTATTTTTATTTTTTAATTTTTCGTTTTTAAATATTTTTCAAATTTTTTTAAAAAAAATTTAAATTTTTTAAATTTTAAAAATTATCTTTAATTTTTAAATATTTCATTTTAAAATATTTTTAATTTTTAAATTTTTTTTAAAAATTCTTTAAATTTTTAAAATTATTTTTATTTTTTAATTTTTCGTTTTTAAATATTTTTAAAAATATTTTTTAGTTTTTTAAAATTTCTTTAAATTTTAAATTATTTTTAATTTTCAAATATTTTAATTTTTAAATATTTTTAAATTTTAAAATTTTTAAATTTTTTTAAAAAAATTTCTTTAAATTAAATTTTTTAAAATTTTTTTAATTCTAATTTTTTAAAATTTAAAAAAATTATAATTTTTTAAATTTTTTTAAAAAAAAATTTAAATTTTGATTTTTTTTTCTCAATTTTCCCAGCTTCTCCCGGCTCTCCCCGGGAATTCCCGGTGGGAATTCCGCTCCCCGGTGCATCCCCGCCCCATAAATCCCGCGGTTCTCTCGGGAATTTGGGTTTTTTTGGGAATTTTGGGGTTTTTTTAGGGTCATCCCCTGGGAGGGTTTCCCCCCGGGAAAGGATTTTTTGGGATAAAACGGCTCCGCCTTCCCGGTTTTTTTTTCATGGAAAAGGCGCGCTGGGGTTGATTAAACCCGGCTGGGAAAATCGCCCCAATCAGCGACTTTATTAATTAGGATTCTCCTCAAAAAGTCATTAAAAAACCCAAACAACAAAAAACCAACTAAAATTGTCAATTAGGAGTCTCCTCAAAAAGTCCCTTAAAAAAAAAATAAAATTATTAATTGAGATTCTCCTCAAAAAGTTATTTTAAAAGAATTAATTAATTAATTAATTTTCTCCTCAAAATGTCCTTTTATTAATTTATTGTTCATTTATTACTGATTTATTGTTAATTTATTATTACTATTACTATTACAATAACAATTATTTCATTATTTTATTCTATTTATTTATTTTATTTATATATTTCTATTTATTTATATATTATATATTATATATTTATATATTTATATATTTATATATTTATATATTTATATATTTATATATTTATATATTTATATATTTATATATTTATATATTTATATAAATATATTTATTATTTATTATTTATTATTTATTATTTATTAATTAATAAGAATTTCCTTCCATCCCATCCAGGAAGGAAAAATTTCCTTGGGGGAAAAAAAAAAATCGCTCCAGAAGCTGCTGAGGAAAAAAAAACCTGAAGGATTTGATCCCGGTTTTCAACAAGAGGAGGGAAAAAAATAAAAAGAAAAAGAAAAGAAAAGAAAAATGAAAAATTTAAAAAGAAAAAGAAAAGAAAAGAAAAGAAAAAGAAATGAAAAATTAAAAATTAAAAAAAAGAGAAAAGAAAAAGAAAAGAAAAGGAAAATGAAAAATTAAAAAAAAGAAAAGAAAAAGAAAAAGAACAGAAAAGAAAAGAAAAAGAAAAAGAAATGAAAAATGAAAAATAAAAAAAAAGAGAAAAGAAAAAGAAAAAGAAAAGAAAAGAAAGAAATGAAAAATGAAAAAGTAAAAAAAAAAAAAAAAGAGAGAAGAGAAAAGAAAAAGAAAAAGAGAAAAGAGAAAAAAGAGAAAAGAAAATTTAAAAAAAAAGAAAAAAAAAAAAGGAAAATAAAACCACAAAAGCCCCAAACCGCCCAACCCAACCCCAAAGGCGCCCGGGGATGAACAATTCCATGGAAAGTTGCAATCCCAGGAAGGTTCTGGGTGTGGGGAGCTTTTCCCAAGCGATGATCCCAGAAATCTCCCTGGGAAGGCGGAAAAAATCCACCCTGGAAAAAACCACAACACCCGGGGGATTGAAAGGGAAATATTCCCGCGGGAATTGCGCGGCTTTCCCGGGAAAACCCGGGGGAGGCGCGGGGGAGGGAGGGAGGGAGGCTCGGGTTTCCCGGGAAAGGGGGGGAAGGACGAGAAAAAAATCAACTAAAAATAAATAAATTAAAAATAAATTAAAAATAAATTAAAAATAAATTAAATTTTTTTTTTAAAAAAATTAAAAATAAATTAAAAATAAATTAAAAATAAATTTTTAAAAAATTAAAAATAAATTTTAAAAAAATTAAAAATAAATTAAAAAAAAAATTAAAAATTGGTGAGAAAGGGGCTGGGAAAGGTGAGAAACCAATCCCGGCGCGGGAGGGACTCTGCTGATCCAGGAGTGTCACCGGCGGTGGCAGCAGGAGATCCAGGGTGTCCCCAGGAGTGTCACCAGCAGTGTCCCCAGGAGTGTCCCAGGAATGTCCTCAGGGGTGTCCCCAGGTGTGTCCCCAGGAGATCCAGGGTGTCCCCAGGAGTGTCACCGGCGGTGTCCCCAGGAGATCCAGGGTGTCCCCAGGAGTGTCACCGGCGGTGGCACCAGGAGATCCAGGTGTCCCCAGGAGTGTCCCCAGGAGATCCTGAGTGTCCCCAGAAGTGTCCCCAGGTGTCCCCCCAGGAGATCCAGGGTGTCCCCAGGGATGTCACCAGCGGTGGCACCAGGAGATCCTGAATGTCTCTAGAAGTGTCCCCAGGTGTCCCCAGGTGTGTCCTCAGCAGATCCCTGGTGTCCCCAGGAGTGTCCCCAGGAGATCCAGGGTGTCCCCAGGAGTGTCCCCAGCAGATCCCTGGTGTCCCCAGGAATGTCTCCAGGAGATCCTGAATATCCCCAGGAGTGTCACCAGCGGTGTCACCAGGAGATCCCTGGTGTCCCCAGCAGTGTCCCAGGGAGTGTCCCCAGGAGATCCCGAATGTCCCCAGGAGTGTCTCCAGAAGTGTCCCCGGGTGTCCCCAGGGGTGTCCCCAGGTGCCCCCTGGTGTCCCCAGGAATGTCTCCAGGAGATCCCAGGTGTGTCCCCAGGAGATCCAGGGTGTTCCCAGGAGAGTCCCCAGCAGCGTCACCAGGATATCCCAAATGTCCCCAGGAGATCCTGAATATCCCCAGGAGTGTCACCAGAAGTGACCCCAGGTGTCCCCAGGAGTGTCCTCAGGAAATCCTGAGTGTCCCCAGGAGTGTCCCCAGGTGTCCCCAACAGTGTCCCCAGCAGTGTCCCCAGCAGATCCCTGGTGTCCCCAGCAGTGTCTCCAGAAGTGTCCCCAGGTGTCCCTCAGCAATGTCCCAGGTGATCCCGAGTGCTCCCAGGAGTGTCCCCAGGAATGTCTCCAGGAGATCCTGAATGTCCCCAGGAGTGTCCCCAGGTGTCCCCAGGTGTCCCCAGCAGCCTTCCCAGGAGATCCTGAGTGTCCCCAACAGTGTCCCCAGCGATGTCACCAGGAGATCCCTGGTGTCCCCAGCGGTGTCTCCAGAAGTGTCTCCAGGTGTCCCCAGCAATGTCCCAGGTGATTCCAGCTGTCCCCAGGAGTGTCCCCAGGAGTGTCCCCAGGGGTGTCCCCAGGGGTATCCCCAGGAGATCTCGAGCACCCCCAGGAGTGTCCCCTGGAGTGTCCCAGGAGGTCCTGGCTGTCCCTAGGAGTGTCCCCAGGAGATCTTGAGTGTCCCCAGGAGTGTCCTGGGTGTCCCCAGCAGGTCCTGGTTGTCCCCAGTGGTGTCCCCAGGTGTCTCCAGCAGTGTCCCCAGGAGTGTCCCCAGGAATGTCTCAGCAGTGTCCCCAGGCGCATCCCCAAGAGTGTCCCCAGCAGATCCCAAGTGTCCCCAGGAGTGTCCCAGGTGATCCAGGGTGCCCCCAGGAGTTTCCCCAGCAGATCCAAAGTGTCACTAGAAGTGTCCCCAGCTGTCCCCAGGTGTCCCCAGGTGTCCCCAGGTGTCCCCAGGTGTCCCAGGTGTCCCCAGGTGTCCCCAGGGATGTCCCCCAGTGTCCCCAGCTGTCGCCAGGGGTGCCGCCAGGAAGGTCCCCCGGTGTCCCCAGGAATGTCCCCAAGAATGTCCCCAGGTGTCCCCAGGAAGGTCCCCCGGTGTCCCCAGGAATGTCCCCAGCTGTCCCCAGCTGTCCCCAGGTGTCCCAGGTGTCCCCAGCTGTCCCCAGCTGTCCCCAGGTGTCCCAGGTGTCCCCAGGTGTCCCCAGGGATGTCCCCCGGTGTCCCCAGCTGTAGCCAGGGGTGCCGCCAGGAAGGTCCCCCAGGTGTCCCCAGGTGTCCCCAGGTGTCCCCAGGTGTCCCAGCTGTCCCCCCGTGTCCCAGCTGTCCCCAGCTGTCCCCAGCTGTCCCCAGGTGTCCCAGCTGTCCCCAGCTGTCCCCAGCTGTCCCCAGGTGTCCCAGGTGTCCCCAGGTGTCCCAGGTGTCCCCAGCTGTCCCCAGCTGTCCCCAGCTGTCCCAGGTGTCCCCAGGTGTCCCAGGTGTCCCCAGCTGTCCCCAGCTGTCCCCAGCTGTCCCCAGGTGTCCCAGGTGTCCCCAGGTGTCCCAGCTGTCCCCAGCTGTCCCCAGGTGTCCCCGCTCCGTTTTTCCCGGGCGCGGAGCGGCGCCGCCCCGGGCCGGGCTCAGCTCGGCTGGAGCCGTTCCCTGATCCAAGCCCGACACCTCTGGGACGAGCCGGGAATTTTCACGG